>SMGT01011169.1:248950-270982 GCA_004794575.1 Lanistes nyassanus
ATAGCGAGGGAAGCTTTCCGGTGACGTCAGAGCTTCTACAGACAAGTGTCAGGTCTCTCGGCACACGACTTGACTTCTTCCGCCTACCCCTCGTGCAAGATTTTTTCTGAAGTAGTTGTACGTGCTGTTCAGATGCAAAAGCGTATATAAGCCGTCTTTCATCTTCGCGCATATCGTAAACCGTGAAATTATAGCAGCTTGTATATAAAAAGACTTAACTGTCCTTCCAAACATAACAGCCACAAACCACGTTGACGGAAGAGAGAGAGAGAGAGAGAGAAGGCTGGGCGGGATTTCACTCTTATGAAAGAGAAAACGGACAGACCACCCACAAATGCTAACGCAAACGTGACTCAAGGTCGATCACTTTCCGGTCAAGATCAGGTGATGTGTGCTACCGAGGGATTCCAAGCACTTAAAATACGCTTTCATTAGTTTTCACGCTTCAAGTGTAGAAGCTTGAAAGGAGGAGTTATGGGCGAAGATGTGTGTCTCTATTGTTTTCTTTTCTCCCCTACCCACCCAAGGCATGCCCTCTCGCTCACAGGACATCTTTGTATAGCGGACCAGAAAAGATTGCCCCCAAAAGTATTTGCCGGAGTGAGCAAACGAACGAGCGAACAAGTGGGTGTGTGGGTGAATGAGTGAGTGAGAAAACATACGACGCCTGGAAATGTGGGGCACTGATAAATGGATGATGTCCTTCACCGCCCGGAGACTGACACAGTAATGATGTCACACGCCGCTCTGCTCGTGTTCCTAGCGCCCTCCGTGGCCGAGAAATGTGAACTTCAGTATTTACGCAAGATGTACGTGTTTGGTCTGTTGCGTAAACGCAGATTTTTTTTGGTGGCGATAGATGCTGCTCCTCTCCACCACCACCACCACCACCACCACCACCACCACCACCACCACCACCACCACCACCACCACCACCACCATGCCGTCACGTGCGAGTCTGCTGGTGCTTTTAGCACGTTCAGCGATCACCCCCCCCCAACCCGTTCTCTCCCTCCCCCTTCGCAAAAAAAAAATCCTTATCAAGCCTATGCTGGTATTGTTGTTGATGACGTTGTCGAGAAACAAACAGCCGACTGTTTCCACGTGTGGTCTCGATCGTGTCAACACCTGGGCTGCCGGCCAGGACAGGTCATCAACAAGATCAACAGTTGTAAAATGGCGGAGAGACGGGCTTGCGCTCTCACCCTGGGAGGCTGGCGGGTGGTCCTTCATGATACTCCGGGTGCTGAGCGAGGCAAACACAAGAGCACGGCCCACAATTTTTTTTCAAGGTGAAAGTTAAAGTGATGGAAAAGATAGATCACGAACCACAACAAGGTCATTTTAGTCGTGTCTGCTTCCCGGTGTGACTGTGGTAACAGATACAACAGGTCTATCGCACAGTATACAGACACGGCCCACTGTCTAGACCTAAACAGGTCGGACCGCATGCCTTCAAACGACCCACCATGCAACGCGCAGACTGTCACAAAGGTCGACACGGTATAAATATGACAACACATGTAGACATACTGCATACTCCTACGATTTTTTTTTACTTCCAAATTTAAAGACTCAGAAAAGCTTCCGCCGTGAGTCCATTTGCGCGAATAAAATGTTTTTTTTTTCACCAGAAAACGTCGAGAGAAATGACATCCTGATAATCGCCATCTTGCACTGAACCAAAAGCCAACTGGAGGAACATGATTGCGCTCTGGTAAATCTTTTTCTGAAGTTCAATAACACCTGCGTACACGACAACGAAGGAATAACGGTGAGGTGTGCCGCCCGCACAAGAAGACCCCTCTGAAATAAATTAATGGGGACATGACATGCAAGATGCGATCTGAACTTGCCATGCTTATTGTCTGCTAAAGAGCGAAACGGATATCGCTTTGGCTATTGTTTGTAGGGTATTACTATCTCCCCAGGAAATCTTTTTGTTAAGAGAAAGAGAGAAAGAGATCGAGAGAGCGATCGAATTTAAGCTGGCATTGACGTAACCATGGCTTCACGTGCAGATGTGCGTGAATGATACGGCTGCAGACGGAACAGCTGGGGGACATGTTAGCCACCCAGAAACTTACCCAAACTCACCTTTTGTTCACTTGCGCGCTCATAAACCTGTTCCGAAAGAGCGCTCTGTGTGTAATTACCTGGCTAGGGCTTAATCTAGCGAAAGGTAATCACAGTCCGCGGACCAAGGCAGGAAAGCCTCGAGAGGAAACGAGATAGACATGAATAATTATCACCAGAGGCTTGTGTAGGTTAGCTAAGATGACAGATAAACATACAATTAGCGTGTGCGGTCGAACCTGCTTGAAAAACAAACTCCTTGATAAACCAGTTGCTTATTTTAATGACGAAGGAATATGTAGACCCACCCGTAAGCTCATAGCCCTCCAGTGGATTCACATTGGGTCGGGGAACGACTGGGGTCAGAGGAAGACAGGAGAGTGTAAGAGAACAAAGGTCGCAGGACCATACTGTAATGTGAGTGTATTTTGATCTGTTGCTGATAAGAATGAATGGAGCTTACTTCAAACTTACTGTTATTATATTACATAATCACATCAACCCCACGCTAGGTTCGGGTTCAGCTTTACGGTCCTCGCATCACGGAACGGTTTTACGCTATCTTTGTATTAAAGCGCTTACGAATCCAATGGAAAACAAACATTTTCAAGGGTGCGTAATACACATTGCTCTTGGCTCACGGGCAAAAACTAAACAGACACAGAGCTCCGTACCAAAGTGCTTATTTCTCATCTCGTTTCCTCGATGTTAGAAATGGACTACTTGTCTGAGAAGTGATTACTTCTGCATGCATAAAACACTTCGCTAGGCTTATGAAAAATTGAAATCCAAATAACCATTGTAAGGAGAACAGCAGGAGGATTACAGACATTATGTCAGGCTATTATCTGCTTTGCAGTAGCGTCGGTGCTCGAGGCATGTAAGACAAGTGGGCTAATTTTCTACAGATGCCGATTCCAGCAGAATCATGCTCCCCGAAATCAACAGGAGAGAGAGAAGGGAAAAGTCCTCTTCATTCCGAGCTGGGGGCTGTCTTCTGCTTCATTATCACTATTAGGGTTATTTTGTCAGCTTTAAAATTAATTAGGCACTAACACGATAAACGCTTGTGGCTAACCACAGATGTTGATAAGAGGTTGCTTTGTTTTTATTGCCTAACGTCCCGCTGCCACACTGGGACTGTTTTCCCATCACAGGCTTCATCCCACCCAGTCACATATATACTACTGACACCGGGCCAACCAGTCACATTCTGTTGACACCGGGCCAACCAGTCACATTCTGTTGACACCGGGCCAACCATGCAGTCACATTCTGCTGACACCGGGCCAATAATGTTAACATGTGACGTTACCTACTCGAGTGACATCACGGTCCCGAAGGCGTCAGCACTGATCGTCAACTGTTTGACTTTTTCGGGTCACCTCCTCATCCCATCGCTTAAACCTACCGTACAGGTCAAATCTCTACCTTCGCCTCCCCCGGAGGCCATAGACTTTCAGTTACAATCCAAAGAATGACAGGAATGAAAAAGTCTAAATGCTCACTTTACCTGCCTATCGACTCATTTACGCAGTTCAAACAGCCTGGATTCCACTAAAAACCAAAGCTGAAAATTAATTTTCAGATTGTCATTGTGTGTGGGGTGAGATTTTTGTCGGGTTTTTTTTGCCAGAAAGGAGAGAGATTTTTTTTAGACTTTTATGTAAAGTCCTCACTTGAGGAATTTAAAAAATTCAAGCGCACATTTGAAAAAGAGGCAGAACACAAAATAATTTTAAAAAGCACTTCACATACCCTAGTGAACAAGGAAGACTGGGTGAGGATTGAGTACAGGAAGATAAAGGGGACGTTGCAATGGGACTGATACTGTAATTTCACTGTGATTCGACTAATGAAGTAATTTGACAAATGTTGTAGGTAATTTGATTGATGTGAGTATTTAACTGATGTTCTGATTGGACTAATGTGAGTAATGTGACTGATGTAATTGAACTAATGTTGTAATTTGACTGATGCTGTTAGCAGTTTGAATGCTGACTGTTTATAAGTAATCTGATACTGTAATATGCCTGAGGTAGAAATGTGACTGATGTAATTTTACTGCTGTTGTAAAAGGACTGATGCTGTAATGGCACTGATGATGACTGATTTAATGTGTTTACATTGTAATATGACTGATGTAGTAATGTGACTGATGTAATATGACTGATGTTGTAATGTGACTGATGTAATATGACTGATGTTGTAATGTGACTGATGTAAAAAAAATCAAAGCTAATTCTGTGCAAACCAGCGTAATTGGTTGGAGTTTCGCCTTCCGGTCTAGATCCAGTTCAAAAGTTAAAATGCTGTGTGCATCCTATTCAAAATGTCCTGCATGCTGCGCATACAAACATGCGATGCGATATGTTTCATTGGTTCCTTTATGCTCATGTCATGTTGCTGCCCGGCGTGTGAAGACGCAGAATGGGATCAGGCGTTTATAAGCCAGGTTACGCAAGACACACGCACGTTTCTTCTTTGTAACACACGTTTTTGACGAATAAATTGTGTCAGTTTTCCAAGTAAAACAAAGAGAGGAAATCGATATTAACAAAGCTAAAAATGCGTGTGTTCTGCAGTGCTTTTAATTCAAAAATGAGGATCTAAAGACGATATTAATGAATCGGCGCAAGCACAAATATATACACAAAAGGGAGACAACTGTTTACTGTTATTAGGTCATCCACTTCGCACGACAAAAAATCCTTTCGTGAAGATATTGCCTCGGCTGCAAAACAGGAAGCCGAACATCTGGGCTTGCTCGCTGTGCCAGATGCGCGATCGACTGGCTTCAGCTGTCGCCTCCGTGCTCCAGGCAGTTATCTGGACATTTCCTCCTGAAGCACCGGGTCTGAAGTCAACTGGTGTGAGACTTCACAGCAAAACTCGACCGTGAGCTCAGGAGAGAACGAGAAAGCTTTTCAAATCCATGTTTTCTCTTAATACTTCTCCTGCATAAATTTGGTTGACTTTGTCTCACCGTGGAATTGTATTTGTTCTTAATTATCTCTTTTCTTGTATTTTTGTCAGTAAAATATTTATGATTTTCATCTTTCTATCCGTCCCTTTGCAGGGATGTGAAATTTTCAAACTTTCCATTATTCCTAAGGGCTTGTAACCCACTAAATTTCCACTTTCCCATACAGGTTTTTTCCCACTTTTGTTTTTCCTTCTTTCTCTCTCTCTCTGAGATATATATTTTACGAAGACAGACAAAATTAATAGAGTGAAATGCCTCAGTTAGGCCCTTTTGGAGGGAAAGTAATTAGAAATTGACGTGTCCCTCAGTTATCCATATGCAGTCATACATGGGGTATTCTGTTCATCTGGTAGATAAACACTGACTGTAGCGCCAGTAACGCCTGCAGCGTGCAAAAAATAAATAAATAAAGATCGCTCGACGAACGAGTGATTTATGATTTTAATGGCGCGGCTAGTTTTCCACAGACTACCAAGTCATCGTATTTTCTTAACCTGACGAGGTGTTTCCTTGGCGACAATCCAGTAAAGTGTGTGATGAGTGTACTCCAGTTTGCAACAGTTCATCTCTTTCTACTCTTGCATGTACGTAGAAGAAAAATTGCCTTTAAGTGCAAGCAATACACTTTAATAATAACTGTTTACATAGTTCGCCATTCATTTTCACATGTGAATGGTCTTGACAATTGGGAGCTCTGCGGAGTGTTTATCTGTGAAGTCACAGTCCTGCAGACTGGGAAAAAAAGCCTCGTCGGCACAGTGTGAATGCCCACGCACTAACACTCGATAAAGCTCTCTTTGGTCTACAACTGGCGGACGGCCTTGACACCGGGTCTATTTCTGTGGCAAGTCCCCCCACCCACCACTCTGCAAGTTCTGAAGTGCGTCTAGCGAACAGCCACACCAGGGACCTCAATGTGTCAGTTCCGCCCCGACAGAAGGGCACGTGCTGCATCAAAAGGGATCCACTGGGCCGCATCTCTTTGTTTTGTTGTTTTTGCTTGTTTGTTTATATAAGAGCATGACTTACAGAGGGCAGCGAGCTCGTTCCAAATTTTAAAAAAAGTTTAACTCAGCTTAAAATTTATTAACAGCGAGAAGTAGCGAGAAAACGCGGGAGGGGAGTTCTAGGGAAGGGAGCGGTTGAAAAGAATTTTGACACCTCTTAGTGAAGAGAGCGCTTTCACAGCTGCTGAAGGATGTGAGCAGCTATTGAGTCGCGGCCTAGCTTGAATGAATTTTTATGATTTGGCAGCCTCGCAGTCGCGTTCCACTTTCCACAGACCCTCACCTTCAATGCGACCCTTCGTGGGTACTTGTTGATCAGCAAACCCTTCGCCGGTCCTCAATTCGTCATGAATCTTTCGACATAAAAGCGTGCGGTACACTGGGAATTGGTTACCTCGTCTCTTTCCGAGCTTTCACATTCTGCTTTTTTTGGTGTATAAAGGGTGTGGGTGGGGTTGGTTGGGGTAGAGGGTATATACCCCCCCCCCCCACCACGCAGAACTGTCGGTCTTAACTGCACTCCGTCCACAACTGTAACAGAACTGGGTCGATCATGGCTTATGTGAATAAACTCAGTCTCTCTTTTTCTCTCACAAGCGCGCGCAGGCACATGGTGGTTTTTCAATACACCTATTAGTAACAGGCGCAAAATTACAGCAAGGTGGAAACACTGGCCCTCTGAAATTACCTACCTACCCTAGGTATTCTGCTTGTGTCAGGGTAACGAGAAAGGATGCAGAAAATGCAGAAACTGGACATTTACAGCTTAAAAAAACGATACGTGATATTAAAAAAGGTACATCGTTGTGATTGTAGGGCTCAACAAAACAACTTTTTTGAGAAACTGATGCACAGGAAAGGTAAGTCAAAACATTAATAACCCCACGGGATGGTCATGGATATGCCTAGCAAAAACTGTCTTGAGAAAAAATCTCCACCAAGTACAGTGACACCCCTTACTCTCAGCCGTTTTGTAAGCTGTCAGCAGCTTAACGGCCCGTAACTGCAACAGGTCATCCCTGCACAAGTGTACGAGATATCCTAGTTTCAAATTATTTTTGTGAACTGAGCGGAACATGTGTCACAGAACCAGTCCAACTGTCTGGAACAAAAAAGTTCGAGGGAAGAAAGAAAGAAAAACAGCTTTGACGCTAAGCAGGATTTGTCTGAGAAGTGTTTTCGCCAGAGTTATTGTTAAGTGACGTCAGAGCAGTTACGGTTGCTGAAAATCCAATCGCTAGCATCTTTAGCGGCTAGCTCCAGTATCCTGTTGCACAGAAACAGCCTCGTTTTTTGTATAGTGTTCCTTATCTTCTTTTACGATTTGAGCCTTTGTTGGTTTTCACAAAAACAAAAACAAACAACCACCTCCCAAATCCAAATTAAATATACAAAATCAACAACAACAAAGCATATAGCAGGATCTAGTGTAGAAATGGGGGAATAATTCTGCAAAATAAAGTCCAGCGATTAGCATATTCTTTATGAAAACTGCTCAACTGCAGATTTTGAAAGCGCATTTGATGAAAGGAAACTGAAATTTGTATACAATTTCTAATTTTGTACTTGTTTGGTATGACCTTTGTGGTAGTTTATTCAATTTCTTTTACAGTCAAACTGCACATTTATGTTCTGATAGGATAAGGAGAGCGAACACAAATATTTGCATGTCTAAAAATGCATCAGTTACCGATATTTTAGTACTTTAGCTCTCACGATATAAGATACATCACATGCATAGTTTAGGGAATATAACACCTCACATTGGATACGATTTTTTTTACGAACATGCCAGCCTACACCCTGTTGTCATTCCTGTCAAAGGTTTTTCATCCCCCACAATCTGACAAAAAATCAAAGGTTGCAGTGGGCGGGTCCAGATTTACTACCACAGATAACAAATCTTCAATCTTGAAATTTCTCAAGTTCTGCACTCAACGTCTGACCTCGCAAAGAGCAAGAGATATATAGGCATGGGAAAGTTTGTTTATCGGCCTTTAACCTGTTGCAGTTACGGGCCGTTAAGCTGCCGACAGCTCAGCCCTCTGCATCAAAGTATTTACAATTATGCGACAAAATGGCAATATATAATAGAAGCACAGAGAAACACACACACTCTGTAGGTTATCTTACCACAACGAGGCGTAGCTCGTACACCGTCTTATCCACGTTCACATCTATGTCACCTGTCACTCCTAGGTTATCACCTGTCACTCTTAGTTTAGCCTGTTTGTTCCTCCCCCTCCCGACACCTTGGTAGGGAACACTACGTCATTAGCCATGACAGGCTGATAGCTCCGCCCCAACCTAGGCTGGCCAGAACTGGTTTGAACTAGAATAAGGTGGTTCCTGGAAACGCAGTGCGAGAAAGGCACAGGGTACTTAAGCTTTGGACATTAGATCAGACACACACGAGACTCGGACAGGACATGGAGAGAGAATTAATGTAGGAAGACCAAGAGAAGCGGACACGTGTAGACCCACGGACCTCTACCCCTCGCCATCTTAGCCAAGACGTGGAAGGAGTAAAAGGGCTCCAGCATTTCATGCCAGACACACAGGGTGTAGTCGAGACAGTGTAGTGACTGTTGTTGCGCCTTATAGGACTGCTCTTGCCATAGACTATCTTAGAGTCTTGGACTCGGGTTGAATTAAGATAGGTGGTTTTATCCTGCCCGAGACAGGAGACGTCATAAGCTAGAGGCTGGGCTTATGCCAAGAGGAGGTATAGAGTGAAGTGCTGGTCGGGGACGTGTCGTAGCTTCATTGCTGGTCGTTGAATAGCTTTAGAATTGTGTATCGCAGAAATAGTTATTTGAGTAGTGACGAGAGTAGGAGCTCGATGTCGGTCACTTACTGTATTGGTGTATAGAGCGGGATCATAGGTCTTTTTGCAGTTTGATTTCCCCTCTGGTTTGATTATCTTTGTCCGATACCGCGTGGTATGACGTAATCAGGCAGCGTCTTACCCTAGACACGAGCACCGTGATTCTCTGTAAATAATCTGTAGATATATTTGATATTGTCGAGTCAGTGTTTGAAATATATGTTGAATAACGGTTCGCTGCAGTTGTGTTTTACGAGGGTGGGGGCTCTTGAGCAAGAAGTGTTTTGCCTGTGTGAGACTGAGCGAACGTGTCAGAGTATGAGAATCTTTTCCCTCGGTAGATTTCTCTAGTTATTCACATTATTTCATAGCGTCGTCACCCTTTGGTGTAGAAACCATTGACCTGAGGCAGTAAAGGTTTTGGTGACGATTGCTCAATTAAATCTAGATTTACGAGATCACCATAAAAGTTTGTTCAGTAATTCTGAGAAGTCGAGTCCAGTAAGCTAAGGTACGGCCCGTCACGCCACAATCTAAGGGTTTTGTCACAAGAAAAGCCCGCAGAACAAAATTCTCTCAGGGGAGTTGGGTTTAGACGATATCACTGCGGGGATAGTTGAGGGGAAGTGGTTCCACTGCTAAACTATGGACTGAAGTATCCACCATACTGACTGCTGCAGTAAGATGGTCAGTGGATACAGGCAGTTTTTAATATTCAGTTTAGAGCGGAATAGATTGATTGTTGTTTAATGTCCCACAAACGAGGTACATATATTAGGACGATGTTGCTTAGATAAGTTAACGTGCTGGCACACGTGAAGCTGCTGGTTTATTCCTCGAAAGATCGTCCAGTTAAGTCTTAATCCTCTCTTCACTGGAACCCTAAAGGTTAATGACATAATTTGATATTTTTGCCGCTTACTACTAACGAAGGTGTTTTTAATGACTTAATTGTCATACCTGTTAGGAGTATGAGTAAGGAGGAGGAAGGTGTTGCATAAAGACAGGGTGTCCTTGAGAGTTGGTGGGTGTTTGTTGCTTAAGATGCATATCGGGACGGTGTTGCTTAAACAAATTTACGTGCTGCCACACGTGGGACTGATGGCGCAACACGGGCCTCAGTCCCACCCAGTCACATTATACTGACACCGGGCCAACCAGTCCTAGTACTGTTCCCTATAGTGCCAGGCGTCTGGCAGGGCAACTACTAGATTGCCAGTGTTGAAGTCTTAGGTATGACTCGGAATGGGCGCGAACCATCGACTTCCCGCATGGAAAGCGGACGTCTTAGCCGCTAGCCCACCGAGGCGGCAGAGTGTATGGAGCCTGCATAACGTTTCAATACTATGTTTGAACCCACATGTTCCAGCTATAAACTTATTAAGTTGGGACCAGTCGCGCGCCATAGTATAAGAATATGTCTTAGGTGGCCCGCAGACAGGAAGCACAGTTTTTCTGTATACATAGACTGTTTTTGCTGTAGACCCTCATTCTTTGAATGGAAGTTCACTCCGTTCTAATTTACGTGCATTGCAGAGCCTGGGAAGTAAAGCAACACAATGAAAGGTCACAGGGGCGAGAGGTGCAAAACAAGAATCCACTGGTTCTGGCAGAAAACCTCCAGCTTTTTCAGCAGTTTATCGCACTGCGGGAGTTGTGTTACTCATGGGTTGCTAAACAAGTTCCCCTGTTGGCGCCCAGTAGTTCTCTCTCTCTCGCAAGTGTACCCGCACGCATTCAACGCGAGTGAGCGAGCGAGCGAGCGAGAGAGAGATTTGTAACCGCCACTTTCTCCCTGTCGCAGATGTGTATTTGGTGACAGTTTTAGTACAGATGAGAAGTTCACGTCACAGACTTAATGGCTATTCTTCGGCAGCAAGGTGCGGTCTATACCTGACGTCAACGTACCACGATCCCTCTTACGGCACCAGCCACAATGATCTTTTCTTTTCTATGGAAGCGCAGAAATTTATGTCAGTTTATATGTAAACCTATCTATATTGGTGTTCTCTAGAAGTGCTTAAATTGACCTATAATCCCGCCCTTTGTGTTAATCTGTGGAACTGCAGGCTGCTTCTGTTTACGTTTAAAGCTGTCTAGTGTTTTCTAAAGTGCGAAAAATTGTCAGTTTATGTGTAATTCTGTCTAGTGTTTTTTCTGTTTAAATTTGTTAGTTTATATGTAATGCCGTCTACCGTGTTATTCTCTGATTTTGGATCGTGAGTAAGGCAGTTGGGTCGGTAAAGTAATGCAAAGGTAAGTTAGCGCTTATCACCAAGACAGAATTCTTGGTCGTTGGTTCAAGCACCTTTTCGGAACATTTCTCTTTCTCATGTGACATCTGTTTACAGGTCAGGCTGCTCCTTTTTTGATGTTGAACACCCCCAGTTCCTTAAACAACTAAACAGATCCTGCAGGTCAAAGTTTCAATTTACCGAAGCTGGCCTTCCACAGCCTGCCAGTCATCCTCCACTCCAATGATACGTATCCCTCGATTATAGTCTCAGGTGCTTAACGTTTTCATTGCGACCTCGCCTTTGAAAGTGGATTGTTTGTGTCTTTGTCCTCAATACCCCATTGCGGTACAGCACGCATGGGTGCTGTAAAGGGCTCATTTCCTGTTTAACTTGCGAAGGACATGCAATCTTCTTCGCCCATCAATCAACCGTAAGTGCGCAATAATGCGACAACCTACTTCTTCCTGCAAGTTTTGATTTTGATTTAAAGTTTTTCAAGCACTGCGATTGTTTTTTTCCCCCATTTTACGATGGGGTCTCTAGATTTGGAGTGCAGCTGGGCTTCGCAGGCCTTTATCACAGAATCAGATCTGGTGGCCCGATGTAATCCAAGTTGTCAGACAGGACCCGCGCAACTTAATAATGTCTTTAAGCCCGCGGCGTGCTGGGAAAAAGTCAAGTGACAGAGCATAGGATCAAAGGCTGTTAAACTGCAGCTATAACCTGCATCCAGGTGTCTGTTTCTCGTGTGCATCTGTGCAGTAATAGTACGTGGAAGGCAAATAACATTTCTTCAAACCTTCCCAGCTTCGTTGCTGTAACACCTCGAAACCAATCATTATCCGTGAAAACAAAAGAGAGCAATTCCAATGAGGACAATCCACAAGTTTCATCTTACTCGGGGATGTTTTTACTACCCCTGATGTGCCATCTCAAGTGCTCTTTCTCACGTGCACGACGTTAAGAGGACGACAAATTCCTAAAAGATGACTATTATTTATATATTAATGACTGAGATGGTTCTATCATAGGGGATACCCGGGGCTTTCTTTACACGTCAGTCTAGGCTAGGCCTATACATCTGCAATCACACAAATCTCCCACCACTTCCTATGTACAAACAACAACAAGGTGCACATACTGTGTCCAAGACACTTGAACATCCCACCGCACACTCTGGACAACATGAAAATCTGTGCTTTTTGGCAAATGGATGGGGACGCCATAGACCGCAAGAACATGGAGTCTCATTTCATTTCCCATTTTGGCACCGTGTCCCCCACAGGACTGAACTTGAAGCACTAATCCCTCCGTCACCCACTTCATCTGTCCCCTTCCCCCTCTCCTGCTTCTCTTTGTAACATCCCCCACCTCCTTTCTCTTACCCTCTCCCATTTTACCAATCCCAGAACACTCCATTTTATTGGCTGCAGGCCTTCTCGCCACTGATCGGTGATTTAGCACGCTGTACTTCCCACGCGCTGCCCCTTCCCCATACTTTCTTCCTGTCCAGCGACCGTGGATGAGCAGCGCGTCTTTGTCAGCTCAAGTCACCATTGTATTTGTTATTTATCTGTTTGTGTCGTACTGAAGAGGGGTCCGTGTCCCGAAACGTTGACATCTTGTCTAAGACTCTCTTGGCCACGTTCTCTTTGTTGTTACTTTACAAATAACGTTGTCTTTTGCTGGTCTTGCATTTTTCATGATATCGTGGTATTTTTTTCTAAATTATCACGCGCTCTTCCACGTTGATTGCTATTTTTAATCAGCCATGTTGTGCTGTTTATGGTCTAATATCTCTATCGCGCTATCCACTGCATGGAGATCTAATAATCAAGAATGAACGACCTGGGGCAGCTTTCACGCCATCCGCCCTTCCATTCTCAAACCACGTCAGTGATAAGACACAAAACAACACTTATAGATATAGCGGTCAGGATGACATCGACCCGACCTTGACCTTTTCCTCTTCACAAAGGTGAAGTGGTCATTGATCATGCGCAGGATGTTCTTTTGTGAGACGATGGAGAGGAAAGCAAACAGCTTTAAGCCACTCGACATAGTTCATGGCGGTGTCCAAGCGACGAGGAGGGGGTGGGGACTTGTGAATGAGTGAATCGGAGATTTTAGGATCGCGTTTTACGACGGCGCGATTATCTACCAGGCATACGAAGGTCAGAAACACTGAGTGGTTACTTCACTCTGACACTCTCTACTGCCTATCGGGGTGAGCTCAAGCACATAGTAACGGGTGTTTTTCACCGATAGGGAGGGTCGTGGATTCGAATCCCGTGTCAAAACTTAACAAAAAGATCTCAGCAGAAACGTTGGCGCTTGAGTGGGTGCGTGCGCTATTTTCTTGACATTAACAAAGCATGATAGTCTCAGTCGTCTGTCATATCCACTGAAACAAGTTCTTTTTATCAAGAAAACAATAACAGCAAATATTAATGATAGCAACGAAACGTAGCATTTCAAGGTCATTCTTCCACTGATGCTGAGGTAGCACGTACAATTTATTAATTAATCTAATTAACAAATATTACCGGACTGCTCGTTTAATTAGATTTTGCTTTGCTTATGTAAAACGCTAAAGATCACGCTCATGTGCAATAGGATAGCACATAAAAGGGGAAATTTCTATCAGATGTATTGAACGAAAACCGTACCTTCAACTCTCTGTCCCAGGATAAAACATTTAAACCGTTCTTCGAGATTAGATCGGAAATACAACGGGTCCCAACCAAATTTATTTAGTCATCCAGAAGCCACACCCTGAACTAGAATTCAAACGCGTCTGGCGTTGTACTGTTGGAAAATCAGAATGGAGCAGCCTGAAGGAATGTCATATAATTTCCAAGGGCGTGGAGGAAGCAGGTCTAACGTCATTTGCATATGGTAGACAGTTCGCTGTCGTTCTGGAGGCCCAGAGGCAAAGAATAAAAAAAAACAGGGTGGCGGGGAAGGGCAGGTGGACACCAAAGACTGAGATTGGCTCAGGGTTTCTGACATAAACTAAACAAACGTGGGCTTGGCACAATCTCGCTGCTTTTAGGTGCGAGTACAGACAAAAATCTCCCATATTACTTGAACACAACACTCCAAGGCATTTTTTTATTTACTTTAAAACAGGACGCCTACCCAGTTTTTCTTTATTAGGAAAGTAGTGAGGGTACACTTTCCTTTCCAGTCTCTTTCGTAACCATGATTGTAAAATGCTCCAAGAAAGGAACCGAAAGCCATAAAACAAGATCAGAGGAAGACAAAAGGTACCAGATGGGGTAAAACCCTAAAGCCAGACAGGGCTTTTGTTTACCATGTGGCGAGACAGCCAAATCCCTTCCGTGTGTGCGTGCGCGTGTGTGTGCTTTGTGCACCCCCTCATCCTCACCCCCCTCCTTTAAAGTCACATTCACAGCGTACGCCTACAGGCAACTTTTGGCGAGCCCCCTGTCCACGCAATGCTGAAAAGTATATCGTCTGTTTTTAAAAAATTTCCTGGTTATCAATCGCTTCGTTCCTGTATGCACTCTTATCGAAAGTGTCTGTACGAACGACTTGGAAGCAAGAACAAGACCTGAATGACAAGATTACATTTCTGAAATGGCAAGCACAAGCAAAAAAATGACAGCACCTGATCTCGTCATCTACGATTAGTGGTAGTGACAGCAGATGCAGTTTAAGTGGTTGCGGTCTTAGAATCTTTGACCGAAAAAGTCTAACCATGCTACTTGTGAAAGAAAGAAAGAAAAAACAATAAAGAAGGAGCGAAACAATAAACTCTTGAAATAAGTATGCCATGAGCAACTGTAGCAGCCTAAAAACCCTCTTTTAAAATTGTGTTACTTTCCATGCTTACAACACAGTAAAGAAGGATTAAGGAATATTCTTTCAAGCCCTATTATCGCATTATAACACACAGGTCCACTGTTCTGCTACTGACGCATTACAATACACACACAGGCAGTCACTGTTCTACTCCTGACGCATTAAACTACACAATCGCTGTTCTACTCCTGACCCATTACCATACACAATCACTGTTCTACTCAAACTCATTACAATACATAGACGGCCATTATTCTACTACTGACGCATTACAACACATAGACGGTCATTATTCTATTCCTGACGCATTACAATACTTAGACGGCCATTATTCTACTCCTGATGCATTACAATACACAGACAATTACTGTTCCACTCCTGACGAATTACAATATATAGGCTGTCATTGTCGTACTCCTGACAAAGTACCACACACAGACGTTCCTGCTCTAATCCTGACGCATTATAAAACACAGATGTTCACTGTGCAACTCCTGACGAATTACCACACAGAGGCCCACTGCTCTACTCCTGAGTCCTTCTCAAGCTGTCACGAACGTTTTTGGAAACAGCGAGGAAAAAAACTGGCTCCATTTCCACTCAAAGTACCCGCCTCAGCTTCGAAGCACTTACAAGGTGGGTCGGGGGAGGGGGAGGGGAGGCGACAGGTAAATAGCGCCACCGTTAAAGTGGGTCAGCATAATGGGTGGGCGGACAACCTGATATTGTAAAATAGTCAACTTCAGCACCGCCTCTTCCCTCTCCACCCTGCGGAGTTCTCATGCGTCTTGTCACCTCCTCCTTTGTTCAGACCAATGGCTGAGAGGCTAGTTCCATACACCAGCGAGGGATCACCCGGCAGACGAACTCTCGGCGCGTTTTAAAGCGATCATTATTCAAAATGTGATACTTTTCCTAAACGCTATCGAAATGGTGTTGAACTCGAGCAAACAGGCTCGGGTTCAAAGTGGGCCGCAAGGGATCTGATGTTCGGTGAAGGACATAAACCCTGGGTAAATCTGAGGTAGTGGTTGCTAAACAAAATACCCTGGACTAGCAAATCATATTACCTATGATGTCCACTCTGAAATTTCTCGTCTTCCCCAAACATTTCAAGAGCTGGCAGGCGGCTAGGTGTCTCTGTTAAGTAATAGTATTCTTTATCAATAATCAAATACGATGTTTTGTGCACAAACTGAATACGCCGATAACAATGAATGTCTCTGCTTTGCAGCATGCTGTACCAAAGTGCTTGACCATCATCACTAGACGACAGAGTTGGAAACACGGTGCCACTAATAAGCCGCCAGAAACCAGTGCAGTCAAGGGCATACAACTTCAACAAAACTCGATTGGATATTCTTTTCGGACAGAAATCCGTGATCAAAATTACACAAAATCTTTAATACACTCAGCAAGAACAATTCTTTTTTAAAAGTGCTTTGATACGACCGAACTAGCGAACCGTTTACATCTGGCAAAACATACCTCTAGGCAAGAACTTAACTTTTTCTACTACGCCCTGAAAATGGTCCTTTTACTCAAGCAACACGCGAGGAAATTTCGCCATTTAGCCACGCGTATCTGACACAAGCAGCTCGATTAGTCTACAGCTGCAAGGTCCAACTTTAACCAAAAAGATCTTTTAGCTTTTCTGATCACCTCGTAACCTCCTCTTGCCGTATGGGAACATGCCTTTCAACCTTGTGTGTCTTAACAGCCGACGGAGCATTAACGACACAAAGTTTCTGACGGACCCCGTATGAAGCTGCGGTCGTTCATTAACCCCCCCCCCTCCCGACTTGCCACCCAGCAAGGCTCCTCTTCGACCTAGTTCGTCGCAAGGGCGGGGGTGTGGGGGGGGAGAGGAATGAAGGAGGAGAGGTGGTGGAGGTTAGAAACCATACCTGTAAGTCAGCAAACAGGTCGGCGCGGATCAGTGTCCAGTACCTCAGCAAAGTGCTGGAATTCCTGCGGAGCCTAACGAAGCCCGTCTTGAAATATCAGTAGGACGACTGAGGCATGAAAACCACGTGCAGTTAAATGTCACTCGGGTCTCCGCTGCTGCGGTTCTTGAATCAAGCGGCTGAAGTCCCACCGCCACCTTTCAGAACGAGATAAAACCTCATCCTTTTTCTTTTCTGGCGCGGGAGAATGCCGGGAGAGGGTTTGTATCAATGGCTACTAACAACCTTTTTCTCCCGTCAACCTATCGTTTCTTTACGCTCATTGGTACATTCCGACGGCAGGACAAAAGCAAAATAAATAAATAAATTAAATAAATAAACAAGTCGTCAGATCAGTGTCAGATGTTCTGTGTAGCCACTAAACTGATTAAAACTCAATAAAACCAATTTCTGGGGGCACTCTTAAATTGAATCTGGGTGAAATGTTTGTTACGCATCCTTTTATTTCTCCACCACCGCTTTTATTTGATCCGCTCGTGGCGTCTGAAAGGCGACTGCGAGGTGGCAAACTTGACAGTCGAAACAGTTTACTGAAGGCACAAAGCCGCGCCAGTCCTTCCTTACTAGACGTCGCGCCTCGAATGGAAGCAGTTAACAGTGTCACAGATGTTGCATAAAGTAACATGACACAAGCGAGACACGTAACGCGATTCAAGCAAAAGTAATGTGACAAGACGAAAATGACTGAGCAGTGTAACTTGACGCGAGGCGCTGTAGCGTACAAGACGACATAGCGACAGCACACGACTTAGTAATTCTTGACTACTCAACCCACTCCGGTTTTGGTGCCTGCAACTAGTTTTGTACACGCAGCTCTTTCAGGGGCATGGCCTGTACAGTCTCTGTAAATATAGGGCTCGGCTGCATGAACACTCGCAGGTGAAAGCACAGGTAACATACACAGGAGTGAAGGGAGCTCACACCAGCTTCTGCGAACAGAAAAGCGTCCAAGAAGGCTCATACACCACACCAAGCGTATCACTTTGCCCGTTATTTTTTTCCAGACATTTAGGTGTCCAAACATTTCACAGAATATACGCTCATATGGGCAGCTCTATGTCCGAGAAAAAGATATAGGAATATTCATGCAGTCCAGCCCTAATGAGTTCTGCGAACGTTCTTATGTTCATACATCCAGGTGCACGTAAAATAAGACAAATGGACCTAAGGGTCCTGAAAATGTAGATTGGAACGCCCGTGCAAATCAACAGGGGTGTCGTTTTCTATGCTTATCTCCTTTTCCACCCATAAAAATTGACTGCCTTGGTGGTCTAGTGGTTAAGGCGTCCACTTCCCGAGGCGGGAGGTCGGTGGTTCGTACCCGGGACTTAAATATTGACAATCTAGTAGCTGCCCTCCCAGACGCCTTGTCTCAACCAACACCGTCCTGATATGTCAGCACGTAAAATCTCCAGTTTACTGGAGCCAATCAAAAGGCGAGCTCTACTTCAGAGGTGCAAAAAGCCTGGCCAATCAAATGGCGAGTTCTATTTCGGAGGGCTTTCCGGGGGTGGGGGAAGGGAGGAAGAAGAGGATGTTTCGGGAGGAGTAGGGAGGTAGGGAAGGGTAAGGAGTGGGGGTTTGGCGTGGGTGTAAGTGTAGGGAGGTTATACGCAGTATGATCTTCCAGGAAATTGGAAAGTTTTCAGTGATGACGCTAACAGATTAGCATATTTCGTATAAGACTGTATTTCATTGTCTCCAGTGAATTGGAACTTTTTCAAGCTCATGTACCTCGTTTGGGGCAACAAACACCCACGTGCACTTGAGGAAGAGGGGTGGGTGGGTGGGGGGGAAGAGAGAGATTGGAAGAGAGAAAAGACTGAGGATAGAGGGCCGGGCAGAAAGAAGAGCGATTCAAAAAGACAGAGAAAGGGGTGATAAACTAGGGAATCGTATAATATTTTACATTTCTAAGCCACACAGCTCAGCGGGGTTTCCACGACCGAAAGAAAGACATAAATTCGAGTAGACAAGGTGTAATCCCTTGAACTAATAGGCTGTCGGGAGAGCATGCTTGTTAGATGTGTTCTGCAATTTTTCTTCTACAGTGCAAAGCGACTCTGGCAGAGTCCCTCTCTTGTATGTCAGAACGGAGACAAGCACGCGTGCTACTTTATGTGTATATTTGACTTTTCTTAACAAAAATGTTCACGCAAGTGATGTAACAAACTTATTCTGAGGACAGCAGGATTGTTCGCACTCTGCTGACACTTTCCGTATGAGCACAGCCCCATTAAACTATTTTGAAGACAAAAGTGTGAAACGTGCGATGTAACATAGTTCTTTGTGCTTTTTGTGAAAAGGAACACTTGACTGAGGCCTGGAAATAAATTAACAACAGAGGAACTGAGCCAAGCTACAAACGACACAAGCGAAGACTCTAAATTTTGGATTTATGGTATCAGATAAGGCGGGTTCATCTCGCAAACACAAAACCTACATTTTCGTGCAGTCTGTGACAGGACCGTGGCGTGTGTCTTGTGCTGAACCAGTTAATTTCGCTGCGGTGGTAACTTCACACGATATAGAGGGGCTTACGTTGTCGCCATCAGACGCCATGCTGGGTACCAATAAATGCGATATAACGCACCAGCCAAACGTGTTTATACTGTTCTGCAAAGAATGTTTTCTTCTCCTTAATGTTATTAGAAATGAAGGTAAGGGGGGGGGCTAGGGAAGGAGATTTCTTTTACAGCGGCCAGCTACTGCACAGCCAGCATGGCGTCTTGTGAAGTCTTGTTTAGTACTCACTTCATGGTCACGGTAAGCAGTCTTGGCTAGTACACACTTCATGGTCACGGTAAGCAGTCTTGGCTAGTACACACTTCATGGTCGCGGTAAGCAGTCTTGGCTAGTACACACTTCATGGTCACGGTAAGCAGTCTTGGCTAGTACACACTTCATGGTCACGGTAAGTAGTCTTGGCTAGTACACACGTCATGGTCACGGTAAGCAGTCTTGGCTAGTACACACGTCATGGTCACGGTAAGCAGTCTTGGCTAGTACACACTTCATGGTCACGGTAAGCAGTCTTGGCTAGTACACACGTCATGGTCACGGTAAGCAGTCTTGGCTAGTACAGACTTCATGGTCACGGTAAGCAGTCTTGGCTAGTACACACGTCATGGTCACGGTAAGCAGTCTTGGCTAGTACACACTTCATGGTCACGGTAAGCAGTCTTGGCTAGTACACACTTCGNGGTCACGGTAAGCAGTCTTGGCTAGTACACACTTCATGGTCACGGTAAGCAGTCTTGGCTAGTACACACTTCATGGTCACGGTAAGCAGTCTTGGCTAGTACACACTTCATGGTTGCGGTAAGCAGAACCTAAACGATGTAAGACTCCTCTATAAGCTGATTTAACCTCATGTGACAATAGGGGCACACTCTAGACTTTGCGACTACTGGCCCATGATACTCTGGTGGCTACCCCTGCTACAGCCGATGGCAGAGCTTCCAGTCCTGTTCAGCATAAAAAGAACTGACTTGCTGACCTCGTCTCAGAAACCTGGAATTGAAAAAAAAGGGTCTTGCAAGGGTAAAAACTGATGGCATCTTTGGCATTCGGGAGAGATACATGGAACATTGTTTTCACACTCTACTGTTCCAGAATCAAACTCAAAAACAGGAGGAAATTTCGACTGTCAGAAGGTGAATCACTTTAGTTAAGTGATAAACGCATTTTGTTCTGGTAAGAGTTATGGAAACGGGGGAACAGCTGCATACAGCGTGTGATAAAATGAGGCTTGTGGTTGAAGGCTGACCGTTATAGGTACCCCGTATTTTCGACCACCGTTTGCTCGCTGGCGTCCAGATGTCGCTGCTGAATCGCGCTGCTTGTGTTTTGGCGGACCGAGGCTGCCCCAATGTTGGGCGTAGCCTGGCTGGGTACTTCAGCTCGCACTATACGGGGATTAAGTGCGCACTATGCACGGATTAAGTGCGCTTTGTGCGACAGAAAGTGGGTACCGATAAGTGCGTGTTTTTTTTAAAGATCTCCGGAGTGACTGTGTAACCAAGGGCCCACGCAACATCAACTAGTAGTCCAAGTGAAACTTAGGATATATGTATACGTAATTTTGTAAACGAACAAAGCACTGCACGCAGTTGACTATACAACGAAGAAAGAACGCTCAGACAATCAGTAGCCGACCGCAGGACTCATGACGTCACCACCTCGCCTCTCGTTCCTCGCATCTGTAAACTTTCCTAAGGGCCTCGGAAAAGAGCACGATTCCTGCAGGCAGGAGTCGCCTCGGACCAGAAAAAAAACCAACTGCTGAATGGAAAAAGACGTGAAGGGAACTTCTGTTGCTAGGGCTGTGAGAGCAACGCTAGAACAACAGGTGCTTACGCCACTCGGAGATTCCACTTGTCACTGTTGTGGGAGGCAGCTAAAGAGGTGCTATACACCAAGTGCTGGTTAGAGAGGTTCTCTATGCCAGGCACCAAGTACGTGCACAGGCCATTCAGGCTCCAGTAGCTAGAGTCGGTTACAGAGCTACAGCAGGACGTAGTGTCAGTTAACTTTAACAGACGTAGAAACGGAACCGCATATCTTTGCGCTACACATTATTTTCAGACAGATGAAAAAACGAAGCGACCTGAAGCAAAAAGGCGTGAAAGTTCGGGTTTTATGGACAACAAACACGTATTCACTGTATGCAAAAAATACAAACAACAACAAAAATCACATTGTCAGACGTTAAGCGTAGTCAAGGTGTGTGTGAGAGAGAGAGCCCAGAGAACGCGGGCTGGCAAGCATGAAAACAGTAAATACACGTGATAGACTCCCATGCCAAGAATTTAAAGCACTGGTAGCTTATCTGCACCGATAGCTGTTGAGAGTGTAGTTACTAATTTAAATCAAACACTGTGCGCAACCAAGATTAAATTAGCTCTCTACCTCACCAGACAAAAGTTGATTTGCGCCTCACAGAGCAGTTTTTTTTTGTTTGTTACTGACAGGAATATCTTTTAAAGAGCCATTTTAGACCCCTTTCTCGACGTTTTATAGCGATCTTTGAAATTAACGTGTGCACGCTGCACTTTTTCCAGTTTGTAGTAAAAAGATCCGCTGTACGGCTTGGTTGCCCCCC
>SMGT01011169.1:271005-321043 GCA_004794575.1 Lanistes nyassanus
GCCCCCCCCCCCCCCGGCCCTTACTGAGACGGTCCTCACGATCGTGATTGTTACCACCATCCTGCCACTATGCCACTGATGCTGCTATTCCTAGAGAGTTGGGTTGGTTTTCGTTGCTTAACGTCCCGCCGAAAACTCGGTGCATATCAGGACGGTGTTGCTTAGACAAGTTAAGGTGTTGCCACACGTGGAGCGGCTGTCGCAACTTAGGGTTCAGTCCCACCCAGTCGCATTATGCTGACATTGGGCCAAGCAGTCCTATAGTGAGCTGATAGCATGAATCGGTCGAGGTACGAACAGCTGATGTCCCGTCTTGGACAGACGGACACTTTGACGGAAGACCCCCCGAGGCTGTCCCTTTTCCTAGACGCAGAAGAGCTTGAAAAAGCGCAGAAAAACTGGAGCCAATCAAAATACAGTCTTACGTAAAATATGCTAATCTCTCAGGGTCACCACTGAAAACGTTGCAGTTGCCTGTAAGATCCCACCCTAACCACTACCCCTCACCCTAACCCCTTCCATTACCCTCCCCTGAACCCCCCTCCTCCCGAAACATCTCCCCCTCTTCCTCCCTCCCCCCGTCCCCGGAAAGACCTGAGAAATATAGCTCGCCATTTGATTGGCTCCGCTTTTTACACCTCCGAAATAGAGCTCGTCATTTGATTGGCGCTAGTGAATTGGAGCTTTTACGTGCTGAGAAACACCAAACATTTTTATGTCTTAAAGGGGAGGTCATTCATTCAGCCTGTGACGTATTAGCTCTTCAAGGTACAGGAAAAGATATGTTTATATGTAATACACCTCTGATAAAAGATTCACTGTGTACAAACAAAAGGCACCTTGTAACCAAGCCTGCAGCCTCGGCGGTACCTCTTCTTTCAGTATACGTCACAAACGGCTGTGAAAGGATGGAAGCCACGGTTTATAAACATAAAGTACAATGCAACCGAATCTTCAGGTATGCCAATAGCCTCCCCTTTCAGTAACACAAAGAACAATGTAACTGAATCTTCGGTTATGCCAACAGCCTACCCTTTTCAGTGTATGCCATAGAAATCTAGGTGTTAAAATGGTGGAAGTCACCGAGTTATCTGTTGGAAGAGCGGGCGCATGAAAAGGCTGAAAGTCGCATAAGCTCGGGTTTTGTCATCCTCTGTTTTGCATTTGACGGGTGGCTTAATGTGGGTTTTTCTAAATACCCTGATCGCCTCCTCTCCCGTAAAACCCCGGTCCCTGCACAATAGGGTCTCATACCTGGATGACATAACATTGCTACACCCCTGGCTTACGGTGGTCAGGTTATAAGCAGTTCTTTTCCCAGGAGATTAATCGTTTCCTGCTGTAAATAGTTATTTGAAATAGAAAATACTTTAAACCTTGAAAAAAAGAGGTAATGGAGAAAAAGAAACAAACAAAATAGCTCGGGGAGGGACGAAAACCTCACAGTAGGGGAGATATGAAGACAATCTTGTGGGGAGGGGTGAAGAAACATTCAGAGTAGGATGGGCCGCGAGTGTCATTTCAACGGTTGTAATCTCTATCCGTGTCTTAGATAGCCATCTTTAATATAGGTTACGTTCGGTTTTGAAGAGACCTTAAGAAGACAATCGGTAAGGTGTAGTATTAATGATTCATGCCCTGCATGTGCGTAGATTATTAGCTGTACAGAATGTACATCGCGAAAAATGGAGGGTCGGAACGGGGGGGGTGAGGCCACGGGGAGACTGCGGGACTTTGAGAGTCACACACAGACGAGAATGTACTGGCAATAAGTACACGCACTGGCAACATGCACAACTGTCAGTATGGGCACACTCACGCATGCCCCTCCCCCCCCCCACACTGGCAATGCATACAAATACAAACCCTACACACGCTGGTAATACGTACACACACTGACAATACGTACATACAATGGGAATATGTATACACGCTAGCAATACATTAACACACTGGCAACACATACGCACATTTGCAACACGTACACACACTGGCAATACACGCGCGCCCGCGCGCACACACACACACACTGGCAACATATACGCACATTGGCAATACGTACACACACTGACAAAGAAATCCTGGTGATCAGAAAGTAGGATCTCTTTTCCAAGTCTCCAGTTTCTGGACTATGTTTCTCCCATCTTTATTCTCAGATAGAAGTTACGTATTCTCTAATTTATCACTAGATTCTTGCGAGGCATTAATGTTATAGAGAACATGTCTAGATAAGCACAGCACAGAAGCAATTGTTCTGGAAGTTTCAGTTGCTCTACCCATACGTGTCCCTTACGATACCCGTATCTTATCGGCTGGATGCAGGCTTTGGACTTACACTGCTCGTAAAAAGTGACCCCTCTTTTGCAGAAAAGTGACCCCTCTTTTTCATTCAGTCCTAGGTACATATTAAGCGTGAGGTTTTGTATCCACCTGGTTCTTGGTTGCACGTGCATGAAGAGTATGCAAAGCAAATGACCCTTAAGGCAGATAAGAACGCTTATGCAATCCAGCCCAGGAGACTAAGAAGGGTCCGTTAGCCGCAGCCAAGCAGTAACGGGGCACTGCGAGAAACGTCTTCACAACGTCGGACATAATTCACGCAACGGTCTTGAAGAATCTAGAGGCCCACGGTGTTTTACGGCACTCCGACAGCCCACACGGCGTGTTTGCTAGAAAACTGTTTGCCCTCGGTTTACGGCAATGTGATCACACAAAATACTTCATCATGTTTCTTTTTCAGCTTTAGTCCTCTGGGTGGCAGTTTCTAACTATAAGTTCATTCAACTTATTAAAATGCATCGAGCCAAAAGCTAGTTTATTTGATATGAATGCGAAATTAATGCTTTTGAAGAGAAAACGGGCATAGCTTCTATGTTTTGCACATCCAGGGAATGTTCAGTGTACAAAGAATCAACAAGCAGGATTCCAAACTCTCTTAGACCAGCCACGCTGAATTTTTATACGGGAAAAAAGTGACTAATGCAGCCTACTCTGGGAGATGTTGGTATGGACAGGAAGACTGGTATGGAGGTGAGGCTGCCTTTCATGTCTCTACCACTGCGAGCTGTTTCACTGCACATTTCGATGTCGGCCAACGCCACGCTGCGAACTTACTTTCTCCATGATCGAATGCTAGAAAGCGACTGGCTCACAGACCTTCGCTAACATTATCAATCAATCAATCAATCAATCAATCAACCAACCAATCAATCACAGTTCCACCACACACAACATTTGCAATCCATTGTTCACAGTTCTCTCAGTCTCCTAGTGTCCAAGGCTTTGGTGTTTGCAGTTAGTTCCCTCTCTGTTGATGGTCAAGACCTCCTGGTTCACACTTTTAAAGTTCAAGAAATTTCTAGTTCCTGTTTCTACTATTCACAGAACTAGGACTCACGGGCAACGTTGCAAAGTCGACAACTCACTCATCGGGTGACCTAATTACTTTGAGGACAACAGGTCGCCCCTGAACGGATACCCAGCATGTAAGTAATTTACTGCGCGACTTTCGCATACCTGTTTGGCAGGTGGGAGTGATACACTATATTATTTCGGCGCTGTTTCGTGTGCTAAGTTTCAGACACCTGTAGTCTGAGGTTTGCAAGATAATACCGACAGCTTTCCGAGGTGCGAGATTTTGTAACCCCAGAGGTGTACTGTGGTAAAATATTTCTTGCTCTGCTATCCACAAAATTATATCTGCACGTGATATATATATATATATCATATATCTATCTGATATATATGTATATCTTACACGCAAGACACTTGTACAACTCTCCCTTTCAGCCCCCTCCCTCCATTTTTCTCCCATTTCTTCTTTCCCTCTACCTTTCCTTATTCCTCCGTCACACACCCGTAGACACACGAACGACGGCCCGCGCATTTCCACACACACACACACAGAGGTACACTTTTCTCGCTGACAACACGGCTTCTGTTAAGCGCATGGCTTTCCATTCTTTGATCTCACGTGTGTTTACGTGCGTCTCTCTGGAGTCACGTGTTTGTCATATTACACCTGCGTTTTCGACACTGATCCACTGATTCGACACTGATCCACTGATTCGACACTGATCCACGCCACAAAATAAAGTGTTTCGTCTCGGGGTAAATGCATCTTTTCGGACAAGAGGGACAAAACTGTTTGACCGCCGCTAAAGGCGTGGGTACTTTCCAACCCCTTTTTTTTTGTACCTCCAAGCGGGCTAGCCGTCTCTCAGCAGGTTGAAGGTGTTTCCCGCTCTTTTGTTTTAGGGCTTCCCAGACCCTAAACATATAAATTTCAAAAGCCGGTAACCTGGCAAGCGAGCTTGTCTATAAGCCCTGAGCAAGAGAAGAGGTAGACGTTAGGTGCCTGTGCACCCGTGGCTGCAGGCCACTGAGCATGAAGAGCTTGAATAAGCGCAAAAAACTGGAGCCAATCAAAATACAGTCTTACACAAAATATGGTAATGTCTTAGCGTCACCACTGAAAACGTTCCAATTTCCTGGAAGATCTTTACTGCCTATATCTCCACTCACCCCTCCCTTAGCCCCCACCCTAACCACTACCCCTAACCCGCACCATAACTCCACCCCTTAGCCTTCCTTTAAACATACCCCCTCTTTCTGCCTCCACCCGCCCCAGGAAAGACCTGCGAAATATAGCTCGCCATTTGATTGGCTCCAGTGAATAAGAATTTTTACGTGCTGTTAACTCTTGTTGTCCTAAGATTCTCTTTGATGGATGCTCTGCAGTTTCATCCAGAAACAAATGCTATCAGAAAAAATGGTGAATAAAGCTTCACCTCACAAGAAATACTTCGACTATTTTAATAAAGCCCGCTCTTAGGGCATACAGAAAGAACCAGTATTGGCACGCATTTCGAGGATTAATGTGAAATAGGTATCTGCAGTTCTTAGCAGAGAACAAAGTCCGTTCTATGTTCAGCTACAGCCGGGTGCAGACGGTGCGACTAAATCAAAAGAAACTTGTGCCCCAGAACTAGTCCAACAGTCGGCACACAGACTGTTACGTGTTACCGCTGAAAGTGGCTCAAGTACTGGTGTGGACCTTGCCCCTTTTCAATCGTCGTGATGAAAATCTCCTGATGAAGCGTTGGCTGGAGTCTTCCAGACCTCTGCACTTATTGTTCCATTAAGTTGAAGAGTGTGAAACAGACATCAGACAGATGTTCAGCTGACTTACTACAACTACCGTTGTGCTGGGCGGGCAACTTAACCAACGCACTGTTGGCAGGTGTCTAATGTGATCAGGTATTTTTAATCGCAAGAACATCCTCTTTACCCTCTCTACCTGCCCGCTTCGAGACTCACCTGGGAGCGACCAGTATGGCGCGCACACCTGTTATTTTGCGGCCCACTGAGAAAAGTGCCGACGTCAGCGATTACGGCGTTGTCAGGAAAGTCCTCTCTCTCCCCGCCTCTCACTCTCAATGCGCCCCTCTACCTTTCTCTCTCTCTCTTTCTCTTTTTCTGTCCTTCCCTCCACTCATCTCGTTTCTCTTTCTGCGTGTCCATGCCGGGAGGCTCTTTCTTTACACGACCGATGAAAACAGTTTATCCCAGCTTTACAGACGAAACACATTGTATACCAAAGCTAGAAAAGTAGGCAATTATACAGGACCGCAAGAAAGTGTAAACAAACTCATATTAGAAACACCTTTAAAAATTTCTGTACAAGACCTCATGTGTAAATGAATTTTTTTTCTCTCTCTGTAATTTGGGTTTTATAATACACCAGATTTAAAATTACGGTTATTAACGAGACACCGAAATAATGAAGGAAATCTGTTTCCTCTCGGAAAAGACAGCTTTCGAGACTTAATACAAAATTTGTTTCATCTTCTTATCAGAGCATCTTTCCCCACACTTTAAGACTTGGGTGGAATCTGATATAACTACATACACGCAAACTGCACGCAGACTCAAATCTGTGTACAGCATGGTCTGATCTCGACCATAACGAATGTTTCTTGCTTCAAAGACGGAAGTAAGGAAGGAATAAGGAAAGAAAAAAGGGAAAATAAAAGAACTTTGTTTTAAGCATAGCATAAAAGTTAGAGCTGTTATTTTTTAATAAAAAGAAAGATCCTTTGTGTAACAGAAACGTTTGAAGAGTCAGTCCCACAAAGATGAGGACAAAGATGAGAACAAAGATGAGAAAAGGGAAAGGGTGATAAATCGTAGTACATCAGAAAGCGTCACCCGGTAGATGTTAGGGCTGGCCCTCGGGATATCATATTCTAGCAGCATAACACAACAGCAAACAGAGTCCCCATTCACTGGCCAGCAATGCCAGCTATCCACGTAAGGCTGCACGTCTGCACTAAGGGAGGAATGCCAGCGAGACGGTGTCTGTGACGAAAAGTGACTTGAGATATTTCAGCTTTTGTGCTCCGAACGGTACTGGTGGGGGTTGGGGTGGGGAAGAAATTGCAAACATGGAACTTATTTAAACCTTCAGGTCCAGATCGCGTATAATCCAGCACACAGGCAACCAACCCACAAAACTTTCTCTCTCACACACATACACACANNNCCCCCCCCCCCCACACACACACTTCGACCCCCCCCCCAAAAAGTACACTTGCATGCGAGGCCTAAGACGGCAAGAAAATGGGCGAAAAGAGGAAACTGTTGAAGATAATATAAGTGAAGCACGAAAAAAATTGAGGAAGAATGTGAGAGTGTGTAAAAACGAGATAGAAAACAGAAATAGTAAACTAAAAAAAACAAACAAACAAAAAACAAACAAACTCTCCCTGAAGCCGGAGAAAAAAATAGTAAAAGATCTGGGGAAAAAACCTCATACAAACCCTATGTAAGAAAACGATATTAGTTACACTAGTATAGATATAAAACCAAGCAGTTTTGCTTGCAGCTTTCGTGAAAATGAGCTTGGAAAATATAATCCCACCCACCCATCCGTCCTTAAAGAACAGTCCGCAAACGGTTCACCAACGATGAGTACGAAAAAATGTTCAGGAATGAGGTGACAACTGGTTTTGATGATGAAGTGCACGTCGGCGAGGAAACCAAGTGCATGCAGGACGAATTTTTCTCCCGGCAGGATAAGAATGTTTAGCCACGGAACAATGTCTGGAAGGACCAATTGCGTCAGCTGAGTACATAAGCGTGGCTGTGCTTTGCAAACGTGGCTGACTTGTCTAGCAGCAAGCTTCCTGAAATGCCAGGCCCGCTTCTCTCTCTCACCCTTCCCCGACCTGTATGGGGAGTTCTTGAGTGGAAACCGCAACTATTCATGGCAGCATTGCGCTGAGGGTGAAAGGTCATGAGGTCGAGGATGAGAAGGACGCAAAATAAATAAATAAATAAAAATAAAAAGGCAGGCCCACGATGTTATGACGGGATGTGCGCCCAGCTGCACCATGTATTCCTGCGTCTCTCGGTCGTGTCACTTGTCAGCAACAAACTGTCAGCGAGCCCCATTGCTAAAAATGTGTGTGGAACTAAAGCAGGGAACGCGCGCAGATTTCGTTTAAATGCCAGATTTACGCGAGTTTATACGCGCACCTCGTACTTTGTGTCAAAACACAAGTTTTTGCGCAGCATGATTTCATACATTGTCCGACTGTGCTGTAAGATTGTGTGCCAGGGGGTGCGGGAGGGGAAAAGCCAATGCACAACATGATAAAAGAGGACAGGGAGGAGGTCAGTAAACCTTGACAGAACCCCGACAGCGACCACTGTAGTAACCCGGGGCCACATTCACAGAGTACAGCGCACAGTGTGCGTGTCAATAATCCCTTTGAGAACAAAGGACCGCGTGAATTGTGAACTTAGTTTTATTTTCGTTTACATTGCTTCGAGAAGAAATCCCTAAAAGATAGCTGATGTTAGGATGACGTTTAAAGCCACCTATTTCGCTACAAACAACAAACTTGAAGATGTTTAAAAGAAGCAGAATCTAATGCCCCCTCTTTTCTCTGTTAACACACAGGTGAATCACAGAAAGTTCACATCATAGTCGGCTAAAGCCGGTCGTTCGCGAGCTCGACATGATCTTATGAAGCCCGTGGTAAAGTACAAATCCACATGCGTACCTTACGGATGTCGTTTAATTTCGATTTGTCTCCAGCAAAATTCTGCATCCAGAGATTTTAGCAATAATGTGTCTGTCTCTGACGATTATTCAGTTTACGATTGTTGATATTTTTCTCGAACATGGATGGATTTGCTTCTTACGACAGCTTATAAACGACTTAGTCGAGCCATGCATATCTTCTTTAATAAATTTCGTTCAAATATTGATATATCTGATCAGTTATGGGAATTTCTTTGTAATTGGATCTACATCTAAAAAGACAGGGAAAATAAAGAAACAGATTTCCAAAGTCTATGGTTAATTTAAACACCTGTAATGATAGATCACACCTGTAGTACCGAGCCGAATATATAGCCCAGCGTATTTCGCGAACAGCGCAGAATGCAAAAAAGGTATTTTTAAACTACCATCTACTCTTCTTTTCTCCATACTTAATATCCTTTAAAACAAAAAATACCGAGTTAGTACTCATCGTTGCAATAAATCAACTGCTGCATTTAAATCAGCGAACGCTGTTGTTTTCAAAGTAACCGTTCTCTTCTATTCCAGGAGTAAGCCGGACACGCGCCGTGTTTTACTGGTTGCACCCGGATAGCCGGCAAGACCCAAGGACAACGTGCATTTACCCAGCGAACAGTTGCTCAGCAGTGCAACAGGTATACGTCTTCCAATCTGTTCGAAAAGAAAATACGTTTAGTTTTCCCCCAGTCATCATAATGGCTTGGAAAAACAGATTCAAGATTTGTCCAACAGACGTATCGCGCCGTGCCATCGAGAACAAGCTGGCAGCAAGCTTGCCATTCCTTTGCAGCAGCACAGGGCAAAGCGGATGGCCGACTGGGTAGAGCGCAGGCCTTCGAACCATAACGCGCTTGTTCGAAACGCGTGTGCACCTCCCCTAGTTCACCCCGCTGCGAATGGGTACCTGACCCATAGCTCAGGGAGCGTAAGACTGCAAGGAGATAGGCATCGTGCACAGAAAAGTGGGGGTCCCAATCGCTCTATTTACCTGCGCCCTTAGGATCGTGGGGCATGCGTTAATTTTCACTACAATCTCGGTGAACTAAAGCGTTTTGGAGAGAATTTTGTTAAAAGAGAGGCATGCGGTTGGGTTCGTTCTCTACGACTGCTTTCGCACAGCTTACTGAGTGTCGCCTGATCTTAGGTTCCAGCTCTTTCAAAGTTGCTTCCCTGTATCTTTTAGTGTTGCTTCCGATCTTTTTAGCGCTGTCTCCCTACCTCTTTTAGTGTTGCTTCCGATCTTTTTATCGATGTCTCCCTACCTCTTTTAGTGTTGCCACCTTATTTTAGTGTCACCTCCTACCGGTTTGGGTGTTGTTACCGTATTTGTTTTAGTGCTGGCCCCCTATTTCGTTTAGAGTTGGTTCCACGTCTCTTGTAATCATTAACATTTCTATTAATGTCATATCCATATCGCGGGTAGCACTACCTCCCTATAGTAGTGTTGCTCTCCTATTTCTGGTAGAATGGTCTCTCTAAATGCCGCTGCACACTCGGGCAGTGTGCACTCCTCCAATAACTCTCCTTTTTTCTATAAGCGATGGAGCCCCTGAATGTAAACATTTGAAGTGCACTCATTTTTTTCGCGTTCGATGGCATACGTCTACGGGTGAGTGGGCGAGGTGCCTAGAGGGACATGATGGGCTAAAAATAGTAACAAAGAGGTAACCAACAACGCCATTTCAGGTGACACAGAAAGACCAGAACCGTGTCAGAACAGGAGAGCAAACAGCGCGTAATATATTTGGACACTTAACTCTTGCGATGCCTGCGCAATAAATGTTTCGGCCGTGTGTTGCAGATGTATTTATCGCTGGCGAAGGACGATAATATTCTTTTATCGCCCCACAACGTGGATAATTTGCAAGCTAACACGTTCTAACAAAGGCCAGCCGTGAAATCTCGAGTCAGTAAGGCAGCCCGGAGAGTGTTCTCTGTCAGTCCTGAAAGACACGTGCAAATAGAGCAAGGAACTCGTAAATCAGTCGGACATCAAGGACTTTTCCCGTAACGACAACACGCTAATGTTCCTCCCGACTTCATGGATGTCTTAAACACTGGGAAGCTTATGCTTGCCTCATACAGTTCGACACAGTCGAATGCAAGCGACCGAAAAACTAAAAATCCACTAAACCAACAAACCCTTAGCTGGACGCACAAGAAAGAAAGAAAGAAAATATGTGGTTACACGAATTAAAGATAAGCAGAAATCAATAACGCGAACATTCCACGCCACAGACGCTCACACTCTGGCCCAGCGAATATAATGAAGATTTTCCTCTAAAATCTCTTCCAGTTGGCGAACGCCCAAAAAAATTGTAGGCAGAAGATTTTTGTGAGTGCGGAGGAACGTAAAATGTTAGCAGGATGGGGGCTTAGAGGGAACGAAGCGCGTCTTTCATTAGATACTCGCAAACCCATTATAATCCTCGGAAGCTTCAATCACCCGCTCAGTCGAGTCGCCGAATTAACGCAACACCAGGCCGGGTGTTTACCTGTACATTCAACTGACAGAAACGGGACCCGACCAGCAGGTGAGATAATTTGTCCTCTTAGGGGAGCTGGTGCATAAATATGATTGACAAGATGATATTACATATTTCGATGCGTCTAATATTAGGTTCTGTAAAGTGAGCCGAGGAAACTCATATTTAGAGATTCGCTTTCAGAGTCCCACAACCGCGGCAGTAAGCAAAGGAGAAGTTGTCCTGTACCCGTTAAAGCCTTGCTCACACAATTCGCCTACGTCAAACAGAAACAGGTGGCTAGCTAGCTGGCTGGTTGGCTGGTTGGTTAAAGTCCAGTCGCAAACAGGGTGCAAATCAGCACAGTGTTGCTTAAGACCAGTTAACGTGTTGCACACGTGGGACCGCTGTCACAACACGGGCCTCAGTCCCACCCAGTCACATTATACTGACACAGGGCCAACCAGTCCTAGTACTGTTCCCTATAGTGCCAGGTGTCTGGCGGAGCAGCTACGAGATTTTTAAGTCTTAGGTATGACTCGGCCGGGTCGCGAACTACCGAACTCCCTCCTCGGAAGCGGACGCCTTAACCACTAGACCACCGAGGCGGCCCTTAAATGAGGAAAGTTAGTCCAGCAGCCTGGAAAAAAAATGGGCAATACTAGGCTGTTTGTTGAAGTCGAAGCGAGATCATATGTTTATAACAGCGTTACGTCGCGGAGGAGACGTTTTGATCTTTGAATTACCTCGATCAACGCTGACAGAAATCCTTGCTGGAGGTGGCTGGCTGAACCCATGCTTTTACTCGAGTTCGCCGAACCGTGTGAAACAGGCTTAAGGTAAAATCAGGAAACCATTGTGTGACGATTGTTGACGTCAGTGTTTCATCACTCAGATGTCCACCCCTCCCCTCCAAGAAAGGCGGTAACCCCATACCTCATCCCCCCCAACCCCCGAAAAAAACCCCGCTGTTCATCCAGAATAGTCAATCTACATTTGAATTGTTGGGATTCAAGCGCATGCGAGAGGACTGTCGACAGTGCAATGACTTAAAAGTTATGGCACGCAAAAAATAATGCAACTCGGTGGCAAACAGCTCGAGTTTCATAAGCACACAGGTGTAAATGTGATTATAATTTAAAATCAGCAAACCACATCTTAGCCAAACGTGAGGCACGGAGCAGGCGGGTAGGGGCTTGCGCTGGTGATGGTGGCAAAGAGTGGTTCCCTTCCCTTTTCCAACCCACCCTCTCGTGTATTAGTCTCTTTTACTTACCCTCCACATGCCTGATTCCCACTTTATTTTTCAACTTCCTATCATCCCATTATTTATTAGCATTTAGATTTTTGTTCAATCAAGGCCAGGCTTATATATATATAAAGCGAACTTGCTGCTTGACCCTGCCATTTGAATTTCCGATGGTTTATATTTTAAACATTTGTTTAAACCAAATGCGGCTCACAAAAAGTGCACTGGCAGCAGGACGAGAACAAACAGGGGCACTGAGATGAGACGCGAAGGGGAGGACAGTACAATAATCCGAATATAGCCACACCCTATAGAGATTGCAGACTACGTTTGTCCGCCAGCGCACGTGCACATCAAACTCTGTGGGCCTATGACCCGGTACTGCGCGTGGGCGCAAAGAGGAAACTGGGTTACTCTCAGCGTGCACGCCGAATAATGGGCAGTTAGTTTCGGTTACGCATCACAATACGAACATTTCCTCCGTGTGTACACCCACGTGTTGTAGGCGCGAGACTGGGGGAGGGGGTAGCGTAAGGGTGGGGGCTGCGGTCGACGCAAGATACTGCGACGGATCGAATAATAACGGTCGCTGCGTTTACTGGTGTACTTTCGTCAACCACTGCCACCTCTTGATAAAGACGTAGGCTTCACATATAAACTGAAAACACAGTAACCGGGGCAGCAAATTACCCAACAGCGCCCCTCATCGTCTGTTTCAGCTTCACCAAGAGAACGACAACGCCAGCCGTCGCTAACACAATCACCACCCGCACCTCCACCACTAACCCCCGCACCCCCACCACTACCCCCACCTCTATATTGATTTCCCTCTCCTCCTTACGTGTGTGTAAAAAAAAAATCCAAGTCAAACAAGAGAAAGTTATTGAAAAATAACAAGTAATAGCATCTTACCTGCCCATGATGGCTGGGTGGTTAATCGTTCCTTCTGAGTACGAAATCTCGATGTCAGAAGACGTGCATCCAACAGGCCCTTAGCGTCTTCCCTCGGACGAAGAACACTCGATCCGAACAATCAAAGTATCGTGGAAATCTACCAACCGACGCCCGTCAAAGTGTGGAGAATTACACACCACGTTTTCCAAGAAGGTTTTCAACTGTTCAGAATGAATGACACCACCACAAACTTGACGCAGGCATTGAAAATTCCACTTTAAAAAGTTGCATCAGCGCCGCTCCGTGCTGGAGGCAACATGGGGTGGGCGGGATGGAAGCGAAAATGCTGAACCGGGTCTCCGGTTGAAAACGAGGCGCCGAACAGGTCCCTGATCCACGAAACTTCGATGCTTTGATCACAGACGCGGCATAGACCGATCACAGACGGCATAGACCGATCGCGGACGCGGTACTCTGCGAATTGAGCAACAGCAACACTGCTCGTTGGGCCAAACCACTCGCGTTTGTCGCTAATGGCTAACGACGGATATACGGGTAGCCTGCCAGTCCTGCCGACCGGACGGGCGGAACGAGAACTGCCAACTTCAAGCGACAGTATGAGTAATTTCACACAACCCGGATTTTTCAGTCCAAAGGGTTCGACCCGCAGCCCAGATCAGCTGCCTTCTTGTCAGCGGAGCTAATCATTGCAGCAACCTCTAAACCTGTGGTCTCCTTCGCTTGAATTGTGCGTCCTGAAATACGAAACCAGATCCCGTAGCTGGGACTGAATCGGGGGGAGGGGTGAGATAGGCGAACCTTCGAAGCAAAACAAAAAAAAGACTTGAACGCGTGCCACAACAAACACGACACAGCACGAGACAGCGCGCCGGAAAAAAAAATCAGGTGACGAATTTCATTGGAGATGTGACGAAATTTAGCGTGCACGCCAACTGAGTCCTTGCCAGAGAGAACTGGAGGCCATGTTACGGTTTCGATGTGGGACGGGAAGACTGCTGTGCCCCTCGCTTGCCACCGATCCTGTGTTTTTCCCCTCCCCTCATTTCGACACCGAGAGAGCACTTCTCGAGTTTGACTGTCGTCTGCGCGCTGCTCGCGGTTACGGTAAGGGGTGAGGGGATGGGGGAGGGACACTGCCAGTGCCACTTCAACGACTGGGGGGTGGGTGGGGTGGGGGGGGGGGAGTTCGTTATCTTGCCCGCCTGCGAGCACCGTTCTCTCTCTCTCTCTTCTTCTCTCCCAGCAAACACATATGCGAGCGCATAGGCATGGATATAAACATTTTATGAGAACAGAAACCTTTCATTTGAGTGTGCTTTCACACACACACACACGTGAGCGCACAAACGCACACACAGAGCAGGTCTCGACAGCTCTGTTTTTCGCTTTGATCCGTACAGCAACACATTTGCCCGTTGTGTTGTGGTGCAAGTCTTACAACACCCATTTTGCCCGCATGCACTTCACGCCGAAGACCAGTGTGCAACAACTCTCTCGCCGACTGCATCTTCAGGCCTCTCCCTCCCACCCCCCGCCCTCGTACCCCTTTCCTTCTCTCTCCGCCCGCGTCTTCTCCCCTCCCGCACGATCTGTTCTTTCCCTTTTTTTTTCTCTCTCTCCCCCGCCCCATCTCTGAGCGGTTTGCTCTACATTTCTGTCCGTTTGTGAATGTGCGCGTGAACTGCATACACACGGTGTTTAAAATCTGAATTTGAGGTTTACTCTGTGTCGGACAGCTGTCAGTTTGCGGGGCTGTCTAGCACTCAGCCGATGACTTTACAGTGCCTGCATGTTTATGCGTGCCTGCGCGTGCATGTGGGTGTGCGAGCTCGCACGCTCTTGAGTTCGTAGCAGTAAATGCACGGCAAGAAAATGTGCGCTGACGCACAGAGAAAACAGCCGCATCTTCCTTAAAACTCGAAATTTCGAACCTGAAAATCTTTACGCTTCGGATAGGGCAGTTACGCGAGTAAACGCGTTTCTTGTGTAAACAAACAAGTAACAGTTTGGCGCAGTGCTGTGCGCACTTGACGCAGGTAGGACAGGGGGAAATGGGGTGGGCGGGAAATGGAGAATGAGGGGGGAGGGGGTTAAGGGGCAAAAGACAAGTGGAAGACAAGATCTAGCTGAAGACATTCAAGGACTGTGGTCACAGACAAACCATTGCTTGCCTGTCATTAACAACGGTACTGGACGCTAGTGGAACTCTCAATCCCCATCCGTCACAACTTCAGCTTATGGAAGGAGAAAAACAATAATGCCATGCTTTGCTAGTTCACCAGAGTAAAATTCGTTGTTTCCAATGCCTTTCAGATTTCTTATATTTCTGAACCGCGGTTTACTGTGAAATGGACACCCTCTAGACATCTCTGATACTTTTTATGACAGTCGACTTCTCTAGAATAGGAGATAATAAAACTCCCGCACCAGCCAAGGAGAACTAATGCAAAAGGTAAATATGAATAAACAAATATTAGCTGGTATCGCCAAACGAATAGCTTTTTTTCGCGGTAGTGTATCTGTTTCAATGGTAATATAAAAATACTTGTCTACGTGTATCCTGTGATTCACTTGCCAAAACAGAAAGGAGCGAATGGGTTACAGGACCTTATCTTGCACGCACGTGCAACGTAATATTGAAAAGATTTAATATGAACTGAGGTCAAGCTCTAGACTAGGGAGGAGTGGGATTGAGTCATATATTTATGAGATCACAAAGCGTTTCTGTCATTGGGATTACGATTCGGCTTTTAATTCCAGCGAGTTTTGGGTGTTGCCGCTAACAGGAGAAGACACTCTCTTTCCTTCTCATAAGTCCGTACGTTGCTCGTCACGCACACCTTCCGCCTCTTCTTCTCTCCTTTTATTTCCTTCGTTCTATTCTCTCTCTCTTTCCCCCTTCCACGTGCACAGTCAAACATAAAACGAAAATATCTTTTATAATCATCTCTTACAATGATTTCTGTGTTCGCAAATTGTTTTGAATGGCTAATATGGAAAGTCGAAGATCTACAAGTAAACACGAAATTCAGGCCTTTTTGAAGTCTTATTCTGAAACTGAACTCTAATGTGAGGAACCGTTCTCTCTATTCTCGCCTGCGCGGTCCTCGTGGCTATTAAATTAGACAAGGCAGTTAATGGCGAATTATGCCTGGCAAAGCAACTCGAAAAAGCTCGCAGAACCAAGTCGACGTTGACGGTAAGTCATAAACCCTGGAGGTCAGAGGTCAAAGATTCCTTAATTGTCCTGCACCACTTAAACTTGCTGATTCAGCAGCCTGAGCCAGCCGTTACAATGGCCACCGGAGCTGAGCTTTACCCATTCTACTGACTACAGGGGCGAAGAGCTCCCTTTTCCTTTTTCCTCAGTAGGGCGAGATTCCTTAGGAGTCTTCCACGAGGTCATGGTGAAGCAAATGAGCGATGAAAGTAATGAAAAGTCGCTAGAACGAGATAATGGCCCTAGCTTCTTTCTTCCGTCAAAGACGCCCGCACAACCTTATTGACTGCCACACTTAAATTATTAAAAGCTGAAAAGCCAGGCTACCAGCACAGCAGTCAATCCGATCGTGTTAGAGATACGCAATGTTGTCTTGGGTACAAAAGCTGCAGGAAACGAAGAAAAGAACTGAATGCTGACTTCTGCAGGGAACACAATCTGCAGGGAACTGTTTCGTTCACACCAAAACCGTTTTGAGGAAGAAGTTATTCCCGGATAATGGTTGAAAATACTCAGACGGCACATTCGGTAAAGTGATTTAACCTTGACAGCTTAAAAGGAGATACACTCGAAAAACTCAAAACAGCCATTTGGTTTTTTCGGACAGTTCTGAAAATCTAGCTTATGTGGGCGATAAAGAACAGACAAAATAATATAGAAAGAAGAATGACAGACTGAGCATGCAATATCCAATCAAATAAAGTCTTAATCTAACCTTGTAAAAGGCTTTAAATTACGGCGAAAATACAGCGATATTTATGTTTCTGACAGTCTGATTCGTGGTATAGAGATCCTCATGTAACTTTAGAAAAATAAGTGTCAAATGTAATCACGCAAACCAAATATAAATAGAGAGAGAGAGAGAGACGGCGGGGGGGGGGAGGAGAAAGAGAGAGATAAGGAAACCTAATGAAAATCTAAGCTCATAAATCAGCCACTTCCACACTCCTATCTTAGCACAATAAAAGGGACATCATACAAGACACTGCTAAAACGCCCAAATTGAAAGTCAGATCACAAGATTTAAAAAATCCCTCAGATAAAGTGAAGCAGTCAGCGAGCAAACAGTTCCACAGGTAACATGACGAGAAGGTGGGGTTCAAGTTTAGCCTTGAGTTTGACGCTGTGGTCATGCACTTTAACGTTAATATCGAAATAATGGTCTCTCCCTACCGTCTCGCACACTGTTGGAAAAGAAAAGATTTCTTCAAGCCCATTGGTCGACTGACAGTATGGCCCAGGCCCACGAAGCACACAGAGTGCATTGGCCAGGTGCCTCTTGGCATGCACAGTCAACGTGACACTTTCTGGCATGTTGTAACCTTAACACATGTAACATTTGCTCATTCCTTTCCTATTGATGTTTTTGACTTTTAAAAAAATTGGACAAGCAGAAGATGACTCTAAATGTATTCCTTCACGTGTATGTTTACCGTTTCGTCAATGAAACAGGTGTCACGCAAGACAAAAAAATATAGGCCAAAGACGGGATCTGAACCCACAAACTGCGATTCTCACTCTCACGGTAGTGACAAGGGCTATCCGCTGCACAGTCAGAACGCCTTAAATATTATTATATCCGGGTATACCATGACACATAAAACCAATTATTCATACTTATAATCTGTCACAGGAAATAACCCCGTTATATCACCAATATAGGATATAGATATATATAGAAAGAGGGAGAGCCTGTTATATTTATTAGGCTAAATACCTTTAAATCAATTTCTTTGTGAGAGAAAACAGAGTTAAAGAGGAAGGGGATGAGAGGTTATTCCCGGGTCATTACCCCAATGAAGGGGAAAGAAGAACATGATAATAATGAGGGAAAGAAAGAGAGGAAGTTGGTGGGGGGGGGGTCGGGGGAGACAGGGGGAGAGAAGAGAAGGCGCCCTAAATTATAATGTCGTTGTCTATAGGCTTATTTTTGCCGACAGTGTCCGTGTCACCTTTGTGTGCACACCCGTCACGTTACGTCCCCACTCCCTCGTTTAAATTGACGTGCACGGCTTCCTGGGGTGGCGCAAGGGGATCAAAGCCAGTGGGATTGACAGCGGCAGCAACATGCAGCGACTTCAAAGAAAGAAACGAGCAGAATAGCTTGCTGCAAGCCTTTTAGTCACTCTTCTCTACCCCCCCTCTCTCTTTCTCCAGACTTCCGGGGGCCTAGATTAGCTGGTACAGCTGCGGAATAACAGGTGGAATGTTACTGGTTCAAATCCTGGTGTGGGCAATGGTTCCTGGAGTTATACTTTGTGCGAACTGTCTGCACTGCCCGTCTTACTGCAGCTATCAGTCCTGTTCTTTCAGTGCATAGCTTGGTACTAGGACCACATCTCCCCTATAGTCCACCGTCCAGGAGCCGTATTCATGGCTGTTGGTTAAACCTAAACCGATCGTGATCAAGAAAGGTCGCCAAAGGTCAGACAGCGCCGACTAATCGCGAGCAAAACAATGAGCACTGATTGACGTTCTGCACTTTCTGACGCAGGCATCAGCACAATCGGAAAATTACTCACCGCTCCCTGTTTTGCTCGCAATTGCTCGGCGCTGAGATGGCCTTTCGTCTCCTTGCTTCGATTTCTCCACGTTTTGCGTGTCCCTGCATGTAGTGCTCGCACAACGGACATGGAAATCATGCCTATAATAAACATTCACGTAAGCACAGTAACGGACTCTTACACATCCCCAAGCATTAACGTAAGAAAAGACTTCCCAAAACACCCCAAATATAACGCACGAACAGTTTATCTGAAATGAAACGCTCATATCAACATCTCTGCTGTGAGAGATCGAATAGGACCGTTGAAGAGTCATTTGTTTAAAATAATATAGGTGAAAGAATGAAGCGACAAATCAAATAATCACAACAAACCAATTGCTTCGCTAGTAGTGTCTGACAGATTAGCAGGCAGAGAGCAGGAAACGCGAAATGGCAAAGCGAAGCTCTTCGTTATTTCATAAAAAAGGGGGGGGGGGGAGCTCCCGTGAAGCAACGGCGGGCGGCTGAATACATTTGACCGCTTCGATTTCTTTTGTCTGGATTTGTGAAAACGCAGATGCAGCGGCAAGTAAGTGTATTTGGTATGTAACCCCCTCAGGGTTACCAGAATTATTTCCCCTTGCGGTCTATCCAGCTTGGGGAGATACTACCTGGTAGGGAAAATGTAGTCCCGCAGACAAATAAACTTTTGTCTGGGGACAAGCCTTTGGGTATATTTAAAGAAAGACCCTTTTAGTTGTACTAGGGGAAAATGTGTATTATTGTAGTTTGGCCAAAGTGGGAGGCAGGGTGTCCCAGTAAATTTATCGGTGCGACCGAATCACGCTATTGCGCGATAGCGCGCATGAATCCGGGCCCACGGCTTCGCGGGAATCCTGTCCCTCTTTCACTTTGTGCTCTGCTGACAAGGAGAACAGATCTCCTTCTCACCTTTTCTCCTGGTGCGTCTTTTTGTAAAAGGTATGTTACATTTTTTAACTTTGGATTTTTGTACTGGTTAGTGATGAACCTGTAAGAGAAGGATTCCTCTGCGTCGTAATTGTATTAATGACGACGCTGTGCTGGCGCTTTCGTGATTCTGATAATGTTTTCTGTTTTCCCCTGCAATGCATGCAGTGGAGTGATGTAGGTGCAAAATATTGTTTTCAGGAGAAATGTCATTGTTTAATCATTGTGGGAAGGATAATATAGATCGGGATGGGTTGGGGATGATGTAGATTTTGTTGGATTTCTTTTTGTGTATACCGTGCACGTGTTGCGGTGTTAGACCGCCGCCATCTTGGCCACCTCATGGTCGCTACATGGGCCCTGTTCCCCCATGGTGTTTGCATATTCTTTTGGAGGCATTCAGCTGTAGGGATTGCCTCATTGATGTTGATGTAATGCCTTGTGTATTGCGACTGTCGTAATCTAGAAGTAATTGTCAGGTTGATCTTTGTTTCAGGCCACCTTTTTCCTTCACTGCTTTTATTCTTCACTTTCTTTTTTCTTCACTTTCTTCTTTAGTCACTAGGCGTTACCTTCGGGATTTAGATTTAGGAATAAAAGTTTATTGGGTCTCATATTTTGTTCTGTAGTGTGTAGTCAGTGAGAAGAGAGAATCTGTGTGCGTGTAGCGCTAACCTCTAGCCCGAACCAAAATTACTTTTGTAAGGCGACGTATACATTAGCGTGTTAATTCACCGCTGGTGTGTACCGATTACAGGTACTTACCCATAACTTGGGAGCTGTGCTGTGCGAGGTTCCTTTTGTTGTTGTCGTTCCCATAAAAACCACGACCACAAAACTACAAAGGTATTTCGCCGCATCCCCACCAGAATCCATTCAGTAACAACAACTCACACTCACACCGCCGCTTCAAACTATTTACCTGTGCTCAGATTCTCCCACGGCGATCATGACTGCGCATGCGTGTGCTCAGCTTTGAGTTACTGTGCTGCAGAACCGAACAGACACTGTTCTACTTATTCTAAAGATCACTATCCCGCCAAATCTGTGCAAAACTGTGAAACTGTCCAGTGTGTGTGTGTGTGTTTTTTTTTAAGCCGTCACACATGAGTAACAGCCGGCCAGGGGAACTAATCTCTACACTGGTGGTCTGCCATGTCGAGGCGGATTATGGGGGCCATGGCCCCCGCCCCCCCCCCCCCATCAGAGAGAGAGAGAGAGATGGACGTTATATTATGGCTTTATGTCGGCAATTAAAAATGGCCAGTGCTTACTACCTCTCGGGTGTACACTGACATTTACAGTTTTCTTGGCGTCCCCCCCCCCCCAAGAGAACCGTTACCCACCCCTGCCATGAGTCGACGTGCGCCGATGATTGACTGCGACAAGAGGCTAGCCAGGTCGCTACTTAAGGATTCCACTGACGGCAATAAACATCGCCCTTCTCCCCCGCTTGTACCTTTGTCTAGTCTGACCAAGCCGAGTGACTGTGTGACAATCGTCAAGGGGACTACCTTTCCATGGTGGATGCAAGCGACTTGCGAACCAGTAGCTTCAACTGCGAGTTTGATCTGCTCAGAGACCTGAAGCAGGCCTCGTGTGATCCAGACGTAATTAAGACGATCTTTTCAACCGTAATACACCTACTGAAAGAGGAGGTTGCTAATTTCAAAGTCAGAGTTGGCTCCCTTGCGAGATCAGCTATAGCTCAAAGACTAGAGAAAGTGGAGGCTAGAAGAAAGGCCTGACTACATGAAGAAATGCCACAGGAGGAACAGCGTCAGAATCACTAGCATTTCTGAGAACCGTGGAGCTTGTTCTGGAAGGCTGAAAGTTGCAAAATCCCGAGGCGGCGAAGTGCAGAAACCTCACACCGACAGAAGGCACGTGGAAGGTTGTCCAAAAAAAAAAAAAAAAAAAGATGAAACGCAGGAGCGGTGATAATGAGGTTTGCTTCATACACATATCAGAATACAATGACGAAGATGAGAAAAAAAACTTAAATCTGAGTGGTCCCACCATCTTTCTAACCCTGGGCTGGGCTGGCAGGGGCGATCTCTCAAAGGCTGCTCGAGAGAACGACGCCTCTGTTACCGATCTATAGATAGAACTGGAACCCAGCGATTCGCTACGAAAGGCCTTCATCAACGAAGACGTAACCTCTTCCCGTTCCAAGTCTTCTTTTTCTGCAAACAACACAATTTTTTTGAGGACACGTGGGTTACAGATGGCATCATCTGTCTCCGTCAAAAATTACGTCGGTAGTCTCACTTTGAAAAAAATCCCCCAGATGGTATTTGACTTTTACCACACATTTCAAACGACGGTCATGGGAAATATGCGCGCAAGAGATTACGAGAACTAGAATATAAAAATTGTTGTGTAATGAAATTAATTTGCAGTTTAACCTTCAACTGTTACCCGGACGTGGTGCCAGTTGATCAAGGAATACGAATACTAACATGGAAAAAACCCAAAGGTTTTAAAACATTATTGTGTATGGTAAAAGCAATTTATTGAACCAAACATACACAAAAAAGAAGAAAGAAAAGAAAACCACTAGAGGTACTCAAATCTAAAAGTAATTTCACCCAGTCGCGTAATTATGCTGCGTTGAAGGACGAACCCACTATACAAGGGACTTAACTGGCACCAGGTGCAACCATTTGTTTTGTGGAAGTTGCTTCCCCTTCGTTGGAAGTGGCGTGCCACAGATTTGTACACAGCCTTCCCTTTGCAAGTCTTCAGCTGCTGGACTGAGCGAAACTGTGCGTTTTCGCTTAAGCGGAAATGTAAGTATATCTTTCGAAAACCCGCATTTAAGCGAGATATACTTGTATTTCCTCTTTGCGTAATGGCAGATTTCCATGGCATTCTTGCACACTAGACTTCAATAACTTAGTTTAAATTGTGACTTTAATTTTAGTTTAAACAGCAAATTGGTTGACTCAGTCTATTTCGTTTTGAAGCTAAAAATATTCAATAGCAATCTTTTCAATACTTTTCCACATTGACACATAAGTACAGGCTACACACACTCCCTGACACAATAGATATACCCACTACTTCACTGACGAGTGATCGAGCGAATATAAGAACACACGGGCATGGTTGCATACGAAAACGCTATATATATCTATGTGTGTATAATACACATAAGCAACAAACTGTAACCTTTCTTCTTCCTTCTCTACCCCTCTAACTCCGTTTATCATGGGGCTTTCTCTCGCTCGCATGTACGGACTCCGGCATACATTAGTAATAGTATCTTTAAACCGGAAAGCAGGCATTAAACCTATAGCGCTTTTTTAAAAAATTTCGTTGCATGAAACCCTTGGAAGGCAGAGCAGTTCTAATCTCATGAAAGTGGTTATTTTGTGTTTACAACGTGATGCGTGCAAGAAATTGGAGTAAGAAACATCCTGAGCAATATCTTACGGGATGTATAAAAATGTGTAGAGGATTCTCCATCTTTCTCGTTTTTGTTCAACATCCTTAAAAAAGGACTGAAATATGTGACAAGTCCCTAGTATTTATTATCTGTGCCAGGAGTTCACAATTTATTTTTTGTTTAAAAGCTTGAGAAAGAAAGCCATGGCTTGGGCTCTTCTCGAGAAGGCACGTTTTTTTGCAAACAGGACCTCCGCGCATGTCATGCGTCAATGAAAAAAACAAAAACAAAACCAAACCAAAAGTACAAATGGCATCAGTGCATGATAATGCCACATTTCCTGTTTACAAAAAAGCAGGTTTTGTGGCACTGACATACCCACAATGGGGGACAATGAAGCTCGTGACAATTCCTCCTGCTTCATATAACATATAACGTTCGTCCGTCCCCCCATCCGTCCGCCCGTCTGTCCTTCCGTCTGTCTGTCCTTCCGTCAGTCAGTCCTTTTTTCTATCTTTGAGTCCGTCCATTCATCCCTGTTCGATCTGTTTCGTGCACGAGTGCATGCGTGTTATGTATTTTGAATAAATAATTCATGTAATTCATGTCATAGTCGGTACAGGGGTTTCTCCAGTTACAGTGTGGACGCAAGTAGGCTTACACACACGCACATGCACACGCACACAAACACGCGCACACACACACACAAGCGCGCACACACGCACGCACGCATGCACACACACACACACACGTAGAACGACTTTCTGCCTACATCTTTGCTCACAGTTCTCGCAATCAGTTAACGCTTTCCGCTTTACCGTTCATGCTTTTTGTGTAAAAAAGAGGTCCACAGTCTTGGCCGATCTGCCAAGGGTCAGAGCCATCTTTTTATTGACCTTTCAAAGCTCTTTTCCCGTTTCCAGAGCAATTTACTTGTGATTTTGTTAACTACTGGTTCAACACATGAGGCCCACACTTTTCTTCTCCTTAGTATTGAACGCTTGTGGCAGGAACATGTAATATTTAGCAAGAGCTTGTGCAGGTCTGCTTCACCTAACTTTTTTATCAAAGGGTGACAAGCCAAGGTAAGGATCAATTAGCAACTGATTTTTAGAGGCTTAATTATGAAGTCATATCTCTTCATTAAGTCTAAAATATTTCCAAGTTGCTGCCATTTTGCGCTCTCGACTCTTACAGCTGCGTCTGAAACGAGAAAATACGCATAGTTATCAGGTGTTATTTAAAATCTATGATGTTTTGTACCCAAGGGTTACAAGGAAAGAGTTTGGTATTTTTCGTTGAGAAAATGACACTTTCTCTGCCTCCACAGCTGCAACTTAAATATCATATCAAATATACAATATCAGAGATAGACAAATCTTACTTCAAAATGATGGAAAAAAATTGCCATGTCCAGTGCTTTCCCTTTAGACAGACATGCTGTCTTTGTCCAGACGTCCTTGAGATAAAAGCCAGTAAAAGTTAAACTCCGTCTCCTGGCAAAAGTGTCCGCTGGTCGGTTCGAGACCTCAATTTCCGGGCCTGATGACAGGTCGGCAGAACTCAACCAACTTTCCCGAGAAAGCTTTAGGTTTTATACTTCCTCCTTCAGTTCCACAGCGACCATTCGAAAAGACGGGTTGAGAGTTCAGAGGTTACATGGGCCAAAGTCACAGGCTAGCGTTCGATGAATCTGATTGGCTGGCTACTGGTTGGCAGGGAAACGACTTGTGGTTGTTCCTTGACCAAACAACGGATTGACACTGAATATGTCGTACACTTGTCGTTCAGTGTATGAATGGGTTAAAAAAAGACTGGGTAAGTAGAAACAAGCGATCTGTGACATTCATCATGCTTTCCGCGAGTCTGAGTTGTGCACTTGTCAACCACCTTTCGGGTAAATAAAAGCTTCGGACAGAAATAGTTTATTTTAATGTGTACGATACATCGATGAATGTATGAAAAAAATTTGAATAGGACTAAGGTTGTAAGATGCATTCAAAGGATGCTGCTGAACCACATCCACTACGGCACTGGTAACTCTCCCCAAGTCCGCTCCTGGCCTCCTCATTCATGTAAACTATCACAGGTCAGACTATTTCTATTTCACCAATAGATCAGAATTAGGAGCATCATTAATATATTTTTTCAAGTTTATCGCCATCCGTCTGAAATTATATCGGATATGGAGCAATTTCTTTTTACTGTAATAGTGCTTTTAGTGGCAGTGTTTATCTGGAGAACATCACGAACTTTCCATCTGGAACAGCGATAAAATGTATGCTTATCTGGCCACTAACTCGTCAAAAGTACCCTCCACACTCTTTTTTTTCGCATGCTGAGTATTTAAGGCTTTTCGAGAGAAATAACTTCGCAATCCATAACGCTATTCGTCCTTTCGCCACTATGCGCTTCCGAGCCCAGCTCGAAATTTTCTTGCAGCGAAGTGCGCATGCGCTGAACACGACACTCTCAAACCGTCTATTGGCCACATGCAGCATAGGACTATACTTAGTGTAAGAGATTTTAATAACATAATGCATAAAACACTAACACTAACGCTAACAACAACAGCAACAACAAACACTTCTTGTTTTAGTGAGCCTTTTTTTAAAACTTTAGGCCAATACACGAGCCGTTTTAAATACAATCTGCTGTATTTCAAATGGATGAAAGCCATACACTATTTCGCCATGTTTGATCCCACCTGATCCGACGATTGGCACCAAACGAGCGATTGAAGCTGCTCTGTATCCTAGACTTTAGGTTTCTAGCCTACGTTCTTTGCTTGGGAAAGATACAAATTTCATCGCTTGATTCGTTAAAAAAAACTTCCTTGTGTGTTGCTTTTTCTGTGATCTGTGAAATCTAAACTCTGTCTAATTCTGTGATATCTAAACTCCGTGTTACTCTGTGATTTCTAAACTCCATCTAACACAAGGAATGCTGAAGTGGCCATCACCTCATACGTTGACCTTTGCCCTCATGTCTGATCAAGCCTAATGAGTTTTACCAAGCAGCAAGGCAAGGAAGGCAAAGCAAGGCAAGGCAATTCAAGGAACGCAAAGCAAGGAAAGCGAAGGCAAGGCAAGAAAGGCAAAGCAAGGCAAGGGAAGGAAGGCAAAGCAAGGCAAGGAAGGCAATGCAAGCCAAGGCAAGGCAAGGAAGGCAAAGCAAGGCAAGCCAATAAAAGGCAAGACAAGGTTTATTCTTAACCCCGGAGGGGCGTGAAGAATTTAGAACGACACAACAACATATACAACACATACAACATATTTATGTGCAAAAATACAAGAAGCGAAACAGTGACGGCGTGAAGGCAGAATCATTAGGGGCATGCAGGAAAGGAAGAAATAAGGGAAGCACGCTGAGGGAAGTTGTCACAACCCCACGCTGGCTTGTCACTCTGCCAGCGCGTGGCATTGTGGGTGGTCATTACCCAGCTTCCTGGAACTTTTTTTTCCCCGGAGGGAGAAGAAAAGAACAGGTCGGCGAAAGGGAGGGGTGTAAGGGTGGTGCCTTCGGTGAGGAACAGAGGTGGATATAAACCATCATCTAAGCATATGTTTCGACATTTTTAACACGAAGGGTGCGTACTGCCCGAGAATATGACCAAATGCAGCGTACAAAGGATAAATCGTGTTTTCTTTTAGCACGAGCATTTCAAGAGGTGGAGACAACTGAGAGCGAAAATCTCTGCTGATAGATCATTCGTTAACTACGTCAGACATAATCCATTTTCAATTCCTTATATAAGGTTGGATTGGCAGTGCGGCATATACACTAATAATGCCTTTCGGATATCAAAAATAACAATAAAATAAAAATTAATAGTTTTTAGCATTAAAAAACAAAGCAATAGCTTTAGCAATCAAAGCAATAAAACCATTTAATAGAAAAATACAAGTAAAAATGCTTAAAAGCTCGTCCCCTTTGTATGCAAACACACAAAAATACTGTGTATATATAGAAATACTGGGACTGTGTTGGCTGTAACAAATAAAAAATTATTTTAGTTCGTGATTGAGGTCCTCCATTTTCACAAAGACAGAAAGATCTTCTGTAACATTATATGTGCCGTTTCAATTTGTCTCACCATCTGGTCTTCATCAATGTTGCATTGGGTGATTACGGTAGTCAGAGGGACTACAGGATGTAAAACTAATCGATGTCTTTACTGTACTTCTGGCCTGAAGGTCACTACTTGACCAAGCGCGAAGCGATATAGACTAAGATGTTGTACAGTCCGGTGCACGCTAACCACCTTCTAATTGCATGTCAGAGCTGGTTAGTGCATGCCTTCGTCCGTGCATATGTACACATACACTTGCTTCTGTCTATTAGCGGACGTTTTTGAACTGCAGCAAGTCAACATGGCGTGACCGTTCATCTGTGACTGAGAGACGCTGTGACGTGGTCATTATGACGTTCTGGACAGGGTCCACATTTCACTTGCCAGCTTCTAGTCTCAAAAACGATCCTTTGTTTTCGACGACATTTTATTTTGCATAATAGCTAAAGTTTTCCCACTTTTATCTTAAAAGTAAAATCTGAAGAATTTTGCGTACCATTAGCTTTGATGACACACTGAGCTGTTCGAACTGAAGAAACTGTCTGCTTCAAACGTTGCGAATATTTTTCTACAATTGCAGACATAAGTTATACATAGTTTTCATTATCAAGAAATTTTTCACGTATACGAAATATCCTATAGGCCTACTCAAGTTCCAGGGTCGGGTGGCACGTGCACAGAAATTCCACTAGGGCGAACGGCCGTTGTGATCTGTCTTATAACTAGAAGGGTAGGTATAAGAGCTTATGCAACACAAGCAAGCTATAGTTTCATATCATCAGTCATATTTGCCATTCATAGTAAACTAATGATCTTTACTGTAGTGACAGACAGACAGACAGACAGACAGACAGACAGACAGACAGACAGACAGACAGACAGACAGACAGACAGACAGACATTTTGATATATATGAATACATACAAACCTTACAGATATTTCAGACTCTCTATTTGATGCATAATTTTTTTTTGAACACGGATAAAGCGTACTGGGAGAGGGGCCGGGGGGGGGCGCATGATAGCGGAAATAACACATCACGTGACCAGGAGACGACACCTCCTTGCCGGTTGTTGGAGCCATGTCGTTTTAAAATAAATATGCACCTCTTGACGCTTGGGCTAACGAGATGGCTATCGCCTCGTACCTTCCGTGCAGGGAGATTGGTTCCGCGTACAGGGTGACTTTTCTCTGTGAGATTTAAGCCGATAATTCCTGCCACGGCTTTCTTTTCCAGCTGTGGATCCAAAATTAATGGCCGCTCGCACTTCCACGCCGAAGCGGTATCTTTCTCTGGCCCTCAGACATTTGAGATACTTCCTGTCTGGCAAGTGTGTCTCGTGCCATTTATTAACTTCTGTAGCCCAGGTGGGGAAGGGAGGGGATGTTCTTTTCGGCGAAGATTGAGGTATTACGTCTACCCCTAGCTCGATCATGTGACAGTATCAACGACGTCATCTTGAGAGACTGGCAGCCACCCTGCTTGAAAGCCCCACAACAAAGGTGTAAAGAACTAAAGTTCGTGGCAAAGTACTAGTCAGTAATAAACAATTAATGGCAATGGCTAAGAACTGGTCTCAGTGGCAAAGAACTAGAGTCAGTAATAAACAATTAATGGCAATGGCAAAGAACTAGAGTCAGTAATAAACAATTAATGGCAATGACAAAGAACTGGTCTCAGTGGCAAAGAACTAGAGTCAGTAATAAACAATTAATGACAATGGCAAAGAACTGGTCTCAGTGGCAAAGAACTAGAGTCAGTAATAAACAATTAATGGCAATGACAAAGAACTGGTCTGAGTGGCAAAGAACTAGAGTCAGTAATAAACAATTAATGGCAATGGCAAAGAACTGGTCTCAGTGGCAAAGAACTAGAGTCAGTAATAAACAATTAATGACAATGGCAAAGAACTGGTCTCAGTGTCAAAGAACTAGAGTCAGTAATAAACAGTTAATGACAATGGCAAAGAACTGGTCTCAGTGGCAAAGAACTAGAGTCAGTAATAAACAGTTAATGACAATGGCAAAGAACTTGTCTCAGTGGCAAAGAACTAGAGTCAGTAATAAACAGTTAATGACAATGGCAAAGAACTGGTCTCAGTGGCAAAGAACTAGAGTCAGTAATAAACAATTAATGACAATGGCAAAGAACTGGTCTCAGTGTCAAAGAACTAGAGTCAGTAATAAACAGTTAATGACAATGACAAAGAACTGGTCTCAGTGGCAAAGAACCAGTGTCAGCGCGTAGTAATAAACCAGTGTCAGTGGCAAAGAAACAGTGTCAGTGGCAGAAACTCAGTGTCAGTGGCAAAGAACTGGTGTCGGTGGAGAGCACTACAGGGGGAGCAGGTTCGCTAAAGTTGTGAATAATATGTAATAATAATAATAACAACGACTTTGTCCGTCTGGCGTATATGTCTTATACATATCTTCGATCTAAAAGATTTTCTCATGGGATTTTCCCCCCATGGATAATAGCGATCCTCTGGGGCTGCGCAGAAGATCCAGTTAATTCATAATTGAAATTAAATCAATTTCTTGTTCCCGACAGCCAGGTTAATTCTTTACTAACGCTTTTTCATATCGTGTCGTGATACCTTAGAACTGAAGTCTGCAAGAGAGAGAGAGAGAGACAGACAGAGAGAGAGAATGAGAATAGCGTTGAGTCGATACCTGTAAAAAAGATACAAGGAGCTTCACTTAGTACTGGACAGAGCCGTCAGCATTGCCTTGTCACTAATTTGCCTAATTAAAAAAAAAACCTTTAAAATATTTTTTTTAAAAATAAATAAAAAAACCTTTCTGCTTCGCCGACTGGAACTTGTTGTTCGAAGCTCTCGATTCATCTGTATCCTGCACAAAGGCTGACAAAACGTTCGGATCGCCTTTTCCATACGATTGACTGCCAGCAGCGCCGACAAGGTATTTTTATTTTCTCAATATTATAGCCACTTTTATAGAAAAAGGGATACTAGGCCGGTCAGCAGTAGCGGTTCGTTACATTTGCAGTCGCGGCAATGGCTCTGTCATCCTTCCACTCCGAACACAACAACAAGGCGTCTTCGCTTCTACTCTCAAACTTTAATACATGTCACGTCGCTGTGAGAGCACAGGACGGACCTTCCTAGCCGATGCTACATGGACAAGAGACTCAAGATGAAGAGCTCCGACGATGAAGATGATCAAGAATAAATGAATGAATCACTGCTGTCCGCTTTTTCTCAGCTCTTTAAATATACTCATAGCACAATGTAGTTAACTTTCGCCCTCGCCTCCCGCTGAGATGCTCGTCCACTGTGGTTCCAGAGCGACTCTGACCACCTGTAAATCTCTACGGGGTGCCATCCTTCCCTGGGGAAAAACCTGGCCCCACCTAAATTACAGATAAGGGTTATGGTAGCCTCGGACAGTGAGACCTTGCTGGTCCTCCCCTACCCACCTTTGGGTCAGGGGATCAAACGAAACACGATACCCTTTATGTTTCCCACACTTGAGCAACGAACGGCCAGTTAGGCGCATGATGCAACTAACCGCGGTACGCCGGCTAGAAGAGTTCAGTACCCGGCTGGGTGGGCGCCTGGGTGTACGTAACCACCACCGGTTACCCTAGCTTTCATTTTGTCTGACGAACTTAGTTCAGGGGTTGTGAGATAAGAGCTTCAGCCGGAAAGATACCGTGAAGCAAAACAAGGGGCATTAGTCTCAAACTTTTTGAAAAATCAGACAGTTCGCGTCGAGGGGGGGGGGGGAGTATTTGTTGTTTAACGTCCAGCCGCAAACTGTGTCCATATCGGGACGGTGTTGCTAAGACAAAGTTTACGTGCTGCCACACGTGGGACTGCTGGCGCAACACGGGCCTCAGTCCCACCCAGTCACGTTATACTGACACTGGGCCAACCCGTCCTAGTACTGTTCCCTGTAGTGCCAGGCGTCTGGCAGGGCAGCTACTAGATTGGCAATTTTAAAGTCGTAGGTATGACTCGCCCGGGTTGCGAACCACCGATCTTCCGCCTCGGGAGCGGACGCCTTAACCACTAGACCACCGAGACGGTGTAAGTTCGCGTCGGACTTGGATAGTTCTTGTAGAGACGGGCCCAGTCTGACTGCTTATTAGCCCCCCATCTGGCCTGCCCTCCACGGCTCTCTCAGACGTCAGTCCCCGTGCACCCGTATCTTAAGCTGATCTCGCATCCAACGGTACTTGCCTCCCCCCTCACCCGTACCCCCAAGTCATCCTTCGGAAGACGGCCGTGGTGGGTTTTGCTGCAGAATCGAATGACGAAGGAGAATGATGGACATCTGCATCAAGGGGGGACCTCTGCGACTGGCACAAAGCCGAGCTCTTCTCTGTATTAATCGCCTTTTCGTGGGCCTAAGTTACGAGTCGCAGATAGCTCGCGACTGATATGCAGCTGTCTCATAAACAAACCTCGGCTGGGCTTGCGGAAACTTTGGTGGAGTTGAAAGGGATTTGTGGCCCTTGCTTTAAGAGTCATGACTTCATCGCGTATAGCGCTATGTTCTGCTTGGGGGTAGGTCGAGAGGATTAGAGACCTTGGCTGGCTTGCATAAGTGTCCCTCTGCACTTCCGGTCATAAAAGTGGTCGTAAGGAACATTCGCCGTGTATTTTACATACGCCTTTGCGTATGAACAGGAGATAAGAACTCTATGCAAGCCAGTCCTGGTCATCTTTACCCCTCCCTCAACCCTTCCCCATTTTCTCACATACCCCACCCCTTTCTCGATGTGTCTCAACTCCTTACACCCAGGACAGATGAACGCAAGCGAATTCCGTTATTAACCCATCACGTCTGTCAAACAGGAAATAACATAGCTGTCTTTTTCTCCCCTGAGACAGCCACGAGCTACAACTAAGTTTGAGAAAATCGAACTTACCGTCTCCTCCGTCCCCCTGTCATGAGATGTCCTTATTAGGTAACCTTTCCGACTCCTTTAATGACTTTCCCAATCACTTGTTTTCGTGCACAGCATTTAAACAGCATGAAACAAAAAGTATGCATAGAGGCGCACTGGGACTCCTCTTTGTTTCTGTCTCTGCCTCTCTCTCTGTCTATCTCTCACACACACATATGCACGCAGACATGCATGTATGTAGGCGCAAGTGCGTTCTTACACACATTGTGCAGAAGTGTTGTGTCGGTATCCGTACAGATTTGGCGAATGATTACAGCTCAGCTAGTTATTTGGTTTCTTTTTAGCTCAATCTGAGCCTGCCGTTGTGAAAAATTGCGTTCGCTGCACGAAATGTGTTTACGTAGCCACAGAACAAGTGTGCATGTCCATTTTCACCATTTACAGGGTTAACAAGATATGCGCAGGTTTTCCCTTAGCGTCACCGAACATTTTTAGTGCAATGGTGTAGGTACTTTTAAGAACATGTATTCCTTGAGTAACAGTAAAACAAAAATGATGTCCGTTTTCTCAAGAAAGACAAGTCGGGAATATGATAGTGACTACAAACTATTTCCCGCCCTTTTGTCCACACGGACAATGTCGCATGCCAACAAAGTAACGTCGAGATAACAGCAATGTGCTCGTGTAGCCTAAACGTGTAAACACAATTTTGTTGCGACATACTCCCTTCTATCTCTCCCCCAATCTCTCTCTCTCTGTCTGTGCGTGTCTCACTTGTTCTTCTGCGCGCGTGCGGCGGTAATGAAGGCTGGTGTGTGCTCGAGCAGAAAGGAACAGGAGCAAAGGAGGCTGAGGGGGAGAAGAACAATGAGATAGAGAGACGGGTAGGGGGTTAGGAAGGAAAGAAGACGGCGAGGGAGAGAAGTGGAGAGAGAAGAAGAACAGCGAAAAGTAGGAAATAATCAATGAATGTGGCAGGAGGTGGCAGGGGAGGGCAAAACTATCGATTGCACCAGGGAGTGGGGGGAACTAATATTCTTTTTGTGATCACAGGGCTCAGGCAGGAAAACGCGCTGGGAGCCCACAGAGGGCCGACGTTACAACTTCCAAGACAACTTCCTTCCACGCCGCGAACTATCATCGCACAAACTCAGTCGGTATTCCTTCCCCACCCAGCCACCCACCCACCCACCCCCACCGCGCACACACGACCCCCGCCACCCGTCCCTCAACGGTTGCCAGGAAAATAGCCAAAGGCGAGCAGGCGGGTAGTCTCTGCTGACACCAACATCATCACTGCCGCCACCAGCGCCAGCACAACCACCACGACCGTCATCGTTATCGTAACAGTTCGCAAGTAGCAGGGCGGCCGACTGTTAATTGGCCGCAGCTAGAAGCAGGGCGTCTGCTGGGCGCGTGCGTCAGGCGGCGTGCGTTCCTGCTGGACACCAGAGGCCGGAGTCCCGCTCCTCAGACCTTGCCAGCACACCTCAGCCGCTTCGCCGGGAAGCCGGCCCGCGCGGGGATGTAATTCTGTGGATGGCTTTGCCCTAGAAATGTGTCCCCTACCCCCACCTCCCGAGTTAAACGATTCAGGTGTTGACGGTGAAAAATGAACCAGCCCCTAGAAGGACGTTTCTGTCACCTGCTTGTCCACCTCCAGGATAGTTTGAGCCGGGCACTGAGGAGCGATAGTTTGAGTTGTTACTAAAAGCCCAAACGATAGTTTGAGCGGTTCACTAAAGTTAAAACAAAGATCCGAGAAGGAAATTTAGCCAGAAAGTGAAGGCTAGATGCAAGAGACGACTCATCTACCAGGATGATTATTTTATTGTCATTTTTCACCAAAGGAAAAGACGTCCACCTAAGTGTGATAAAGAATACAAGTTAATGTAGAGATTTTAATATAAATCTTGACGGTCTTCGACCACCAGGCTGTGATGTTTGTGACGACAAGTTACAACTGCGCATGAACATTGACGGACGAGGCAAGAGGCATCTTTGCACGACTGGGGCAGTCTGTATAAGAGTCTGAAAAAAGGCCAGCAGTAAATCTTTCCATATATAGCGGCAGGCGGAGGAAACACTTTGGGCAATCTTTCCGGTCCGTCGCAAATTGTCCTGCCCTAAGTTGACTGCTGCTCATCGCGGCCAGGACCAGGCTCGCTGACGGAAATTTTGTCTCGAGAAGTTTCGCTGTCTTGGAGTGCGCCTGTGCATTTTTTTCTTTGCGGATTTCTTTCGGGCGAGCGTCCCTTCCAGCGCTCTCCAGCGTGTGAGACTTACAATAGTCTCTCGCCACTCTGATCTCGCCCAAGAAGCTGACCGACTAGGAGAAATTAAGGAAAGCTTTTTGTAGAGGCCAGACAATCCTTAATGAGAAAGGAAGCGTCTTGCAGATGATGAAGAAGAAGCTTTCTTGCGCTCGAGTGTGTCCTGGCGAAGCTGCCGTTAGCTTTCCAAGGCCCGTGTGGCCAGTGATGAAAAGTGGCCACACGGCGAACGCGCCTGCTTGCGGCAGACGCGTCCACTCCGCAGTGTTCCCGGCAAGTCACCAACAATCAGGAAAAGTACCGTCTGCGTCTCGCTTCATCTACAACGTCGACTGTTGAATAGCTCTCCTGTAGCCGAGATCTAAGACCACGCGTTTGCTGGCAGGACTGTGTACTGTGACCCAACGCAGTTTGGGCTAGCCACCCGACAGTGTTCTCTTGGCAGCTGACAAAAAAAAAATTACATTTGGCGATGTAAATGCGATCAAACTAATTATTCGTTTACCGACCTGAGGCAGATTTGCTAGCCGAAGAAGCTGTGTGCTGGTTTCATTTCTAGACTTTCCTAACAAGATACTGGAGACTGGTCCGAATTTATGAGAGTACTGCTGTAATAATGAGAGCAGTTTGAACAAACAAAGGAAATATTTCTTGAAAAAAAAATCAGTAACACATTCCGGTTTGCTTTGTAATAAATATTGTGAAAACGTGAGCTAACGTGTAAATCTTACCGTGGAGTATGATTTACTTTACTTTGGTGTTTTTCGTTGGTGTCCATCGCTACGGATGAACACAAGGAGAGATAAACTATGGAAACGTTAGCCTCTTAGACGGAATCCTTTTCAGTAGGGACTCTTACTTCTAAAGCAAAAGCAAGAAGAGAGAAATTATACCCCAATCACAAGCTTCTACTCAGGATTTCTTGCTGCGAACGGAACATTTCTGGCTCCGAACGAAAACAAGGAGAGATAAATGAAAGAGAACTTAGACCGCATCAAGAAACAGAGCGCTTCTCCCAAGGATTTCTGGATACGAACGAAAACAAGGAGAGAGAAATTCAGGAGAAGTTAGTTCCCATCAAGAGACCCAGCCAGCGACTACATGCACGGCACTGCTCAACTGCGGCAGTTGGCGGGAGCGATGATTAAAAAACACAGCCTGCAGCCACAGTTGCGAGAGAGCGTAAAACAGTCACTGGCATTGCCAACGGTCTGGCTGACAGACAGCAGGGCTGCTTGGACAGTAAACACACCTCTACACCCGAGATAATCTGCCTTCTCGACAAGGGTCTCACAATCGGCGCCTTTCCCAAACATCAGACAGTCTGGAGGGATTTGTTGTCACAATTCCGAGGTGTTGTCAGTCACGACGTGTGGATACCTAAAAAGTTTTTTTTTCGTTCCACTGTAGCAGAAAGTTAAGCCTAGAAGAACTCTTGTTTCAAAACCAGGCGTTGAACGGTGTTTTAAGTGTGAATATTAGCTGCTTGTACTGTAACCATTGCCTGGAAATTGTACCTTCTGCTGAAGGGTGCTGACTTTTGAAAATATCAGGAATATTTTGGAGTAAATTATGGATGTTTGGGCCAGAATACCGAATAGTAAACAGTAGAACTGTGCCCAAGTGCTATCTTCTGGTCTGCAAGATAGGCCTACATATTCTCTCCATAACCACAATTTTTTTGATCATCCTTTACAAGCGTTTGTGCGCAAAGTGTTTAACAGAACAAACTTAACACGCTGGCAGGCTGTGGGTTTCCACTGCAAAAAGAAGCCGCAAAAAAGAAAAACATATACTGCGATTGATTGACAGGTAATTTAGTTACCCTAAACCCGCACAACAATGGAAGCTGTATCAGCTGACAGACATACTCATTAGAAACCCACGCGGTGCTCGGGGCTTCGATATCGCACCAACAACATTCGCTGCCCCTCACAACTTTTCGGGAGTGGATCTGGAAAAATATTATTCGTGGTTTGCATCGTTCGGAGCTCGTTTGCGTGCTAGCTGCAGTTGTCTTGAACGAAGTTGGCAGACGCCATAGTTGTACTGCAGTATCAATCCATAACCAGTGGATGTTTACCTGGAATCGCGAAAGTGACGCTTGGTGTTTGCGAACACAGCAGGATAGTACAGAGCAGACGGGTTAGACTTCCGCCGCGAAATGTTTTTGGGCAATGCACACTTACATTTACAAAAAAAAATTAGGAAATAGAGGAGGAGCATTCTGGTGCAAGGCGCATGTTTTTAAAGTTAGGAATGGAATCTTTCGAAGCGCCTGGGAAGAAAACACTGCTTTGTTTGTGTAGCTGACAATATTCGGGGTGAAAGCATCGTTTGTTTCAGGTCATTGAAAAGGGTTGCTTTGGACTTTTCGGCAAATGTGCTGCTGGTTTGCGATTGGGTGAAAATACACGGCGGGTATTTGCTCTGGCACACACACTGCAACGCATGTCTGACGGTTTATCACCGCGATGCGACGAGGAAACGCTTCAACACACTTGGACATATACACGTATCAGTACTTATGCAGGGGCAGATGCTTGATCAGTGATGCAGTCGTGTTAGCTAGGATCTGAGGAGTCGATCGCCCATTCCCGAACTACTATTCCGATAAAAAAAGGCTTAGGCGACCTTCACCTCAGACTGTCGGGAAGGACGACTGTTTGGATGGTATTGTACGACTCATCCCTCTGGCTTCAGGATGTGAAAGATAGTGCAGGATATCTATCCCAACAGCCCCTACGAGGGCAGTTGCGAGAATGAGAGTGGCGTCCCTTGGGATCACGTTACAACACCTGCGCCGTGAGGTCTTCCTGTGCACGCACGTCATTCTAGTCTCCATGGTGACAGGTGAGTTAAAGGGTAGAAGAGCTTCCTAGTGTCCTGTTTGCTTGACTGGAACTGGGTCCCCTCCCTCTGTCTCTGTGTAGGTCTGTTTGCGTGTTCGTCTGCCAGTGGTTTGCGTGCTGTTCTGTCTCAGTTATGCATTTTCTCCCCTTCTAACCTCTACGTGGTTTTTCTTGGGTATATATATATATAATGTGTTTGTGCGTGTGTGATAGACATGCGCACGTGCTCGGCTCTACAAGTTTTTATTTCCAGCTGAGCGATCACTATGCACGCAAGGTGTAGGTATGTGTTCTTGCGCGCACACCTGAACGTGTATAGCTGCTGTTGTATTTTAACGGCTTTGCTGTTCGACTGCACGCGGGCAAAGACAAACACAGTCTGGATGGCCAGAACACAAAAACAAGAAAAAACCTCCACGATAACAAAGACAACGGATAAAAGGCCAAAGCCTTAAGGGACAATTGTGTCAAGATGCCGTACTTTAAATTTATTTTTTTTAAACTGATACGTACATCTTTTTAACAAATCTCAGATGTTCATATAACAGATGATGGCCACCAACCATCTGATGCTGAAGTTAACTTGCGGGAAGACACTGTGAGGATGCTTCTTTCATGTGTTATCGAACTAAGAAATCTCTGTTACGGACCCCTTTCTCAATGTCAAGATTATTGCAATTATATTACGCGAAAAATCCTGTCCCCGAAGGCCTGCTCACCTTATAGACTTATTAGTCCATCCTCGTTAATAAAACTTTGTCGTGGTTAGTTCCCTGGAGGGTAAGGAAATCGTGTTAAACTGTAATCCAGCGCAGAAGACGAGACAGACTGTCGTCTGCTCAGCTCTGCTGTGGGATTTGAAGGTAGGGAAGTCTGTATCACTTTCGTTAAAAAGAATGAAAAGAAATGTGTACAACAGAGGCAAAAGAATCGATCGTTTTTTTTAAAACTGTGACTGAATCCTTGAACAGTTAAACTTTGCGCAGATATGCAGATATTGACTATAACAGACTACAGATAAAAGAAATCAGTTCAGTTTTCAGAATCGCTCCGTTCTAGTCCTGTGTGTGTGCGTGTGCGTGTACAATATAATCAACAGGGACCGAACTGCAGAGAAGACACTTACTAGTAAGATGAGGGTAGAACAAGCTAAGGGCGTGAAATTTTTCAAGTTTCCAGACGACTATTCTCTCCTTTTGGCTTAGAGGTGATGGGAACTTAATCGACATTTCACTCGAAAAAAAAAACTCTGCCGGTGGGGGAGGGGGTCTTGTGCATCTGTACCGAACGTACTCAGCTGTCTGCGTGTCCCAAGTTCTTGATTGCAAGAGAGCAAGGACTCTGAAATAGGACGCTGTGCTGCGTGCGAATCAGCAATGGACGTACCGAACTGTCTGCGCGACAACTCTGTGATTGCAAAAGTTTGGACACTCCGTAAGTCTGGGATGGGGCTAGATTATTTCCGTGACGCAACTTCGTGATTACAAAAAAGTTGTCAATTGTCTTTTTTAAATAAGAAAAATCTGTTTTCGAAAAGTTTGGAATTGAATTTGTTCTCTGTTTTAGGAGGTACATAATAGAATGGAGCATTTCAAGGACCGCACTGTCTGCGACCTCATTTAAAAAGTGACTGCATCATCATCGGCAGGGAGTTTCAAGTTAAAAAAGTTGAATACTAAATGCCTGTACCGACAATTCTCCCTCCTACAGTGGCCAGATTTTTAAAAAAATCCCATAAGATGCTGTGGGCACTTCTGTCTTAAAAAATCTCTTTCCATCCAAGCAGACCCTCAGCATCTCTGTCCCAATTTTGTTTCCCGTAGAACTTCAGAAAAACCGAAACAATTTACACTTATTGTTTCCATGTCCTTTAGAGTTTCTTTCAGCTACGCCAACCGACGATGTTAGAATCTCTATTACAGCCTCTGTGGCCTTATTGTTAAAATTGATTCTTTTGTGGATTTTTCCCCCCTGTTTCTTCCCCGTTTTTCTGGCAACCAAATCGCATGGGAAGAAACTGTACTCAAGCACTGCCGCCGCACTGCCCTCATAGCAAAACAATGGCAGTCGATGACTTTAGCCTGTAATTGCCTGTTACAAAAGAGAATTCGGACTTCTGCATGTCCAGGGTTGTGTTTTATTTTGTGACGTCTTGTGCGCACATGCGCAGTGCTGCTCTGGGCTCTCCATGTGCCCATAATGTGCGCTGACCGTCCACGCGAGAGCTGCCGAAAGCAATCGGCAATTTTCTTGGAGGAGGTAGATTTTGTGGTTGTTTTCTGAATCGAACGGAGAAGATATTGTCAAGAGCAGTTTCGGCTAGCTTTCGCCAGACAGAAATTTATCACTCGCCTATCATCTTGTGTATTTTGATTTTTTTTACGTGACGCATTCTCCGTTGGGTTATTTGAGGAAGACGTGCACTCCATTCGCAATTTGATAGCTCTGTATTGCTTTGTCGGCAAATACTGTAGAGTAAATACTGTTACTGGTTTTAATATGTTTTGTTTGTCTTTTCCCTCTCATCTCATTCACCAAATCTCTCTTGTGTTTTTTTCTTGCGTCATTAATAGTAGCAGATTTGATTACCTCCCTTGCCTGTATCAACACAGGGGAAACAAAAACTCTTGAGATAATAACAGTTCTACCCTTTGATTGCGTCATATTTTAAGGAGTGACTTTCTTTTCGCTGATAAGTACCCCCTCATCTCTCTACCGCTGAAAAAATGGTCATGAATTATCCCCGGAAGTGAATTATCCGAGGGAACACATTTTAGCATCCATCTTGTCCGTCCTGCAGGGAGCTGGTCAAACAAACCTCTGCCAACGATTTCGCTTTGAGATAGTGACGCGCAGTCTGCAGTGATCGCCAGCAACAGAAGACAAGCGCACGCTCCTGAATGCAAAGCAATGCAATGCGATGTGAGTGCGCGTCATCAATTACGTGCGTAAGCACGCATTCACTGACGCACGCAGTCAAAGCACTCACACGCGCATGCACACGCTGCAGTTGGAGAGACACGCTAAACGCTGCTGGGAGCCAGACGAACTTTCTGACTACTGCAGTTGGTTGCTAGGATAATTAGTGTTGAGGGGATCTATGAAAAGGCGGCTAGTGTGACAGAGATTAATATGACACTACAGTTATCCAACGTCCGGATTTATGGGCCGATCCATAGGGTGGGGTGGGTAGCACAAAAAAGTGGATGGCTCAATAACGAAAGTTTCCTGTGTTGGACTTATACTTCGATTGCTGGAAGCCTACTCGTTTTCACTCATTTCACTCATTTCACTCATTTCACTCATTGTGAGATTTCTGTACAATATTTTCCTGTAGACGTGGTTGATTGTGACAGCTAACTGCCCAATAATTATACTCTATGTTGTTTGTGCTTTTAACGTTATCTATCCGTCAGCGAAGGATTCAAGCCATGGAGGGTGGAAGGTAGAGCAAGCAATGTAAGAAAGAAAGAAGAAAGAAAAAAAGAAAGAAAAAAGAAAGAAAGAAAAAGAAAGAAAGAAAATTAGGAAAGAAAGAAAATAATCTTCTTTCTCCCTGGCATCATCTCTCTGATATGTGTGTGGCGTATGTCGTGCATCAGTGCGAATTTCGTTCCAGCTACTGCGTCTCACGTTTTGTTGGCTGCTTAATTTCATAGAGTACTCTCCCCTTCTGTTTAGGAGCTAACTCTAGCTATCCAAGCTATAAAAATTCTGTTCTACTCTCTCTAAATGTATGCAGACGCGTCGTTCCTAATTTTATTTTTACTGATTCAACAGTAATTTTATCTGATAAGATAGGAAAGTCCGGAACTCACTATATACCGTTAGTATTCCATTCATCAAACAAGGGCAAAAACCAGGGATGTTTTTTTCGAAAACTACAAGAAGTAGACCTTGGCAATCCCTTTCTGGCTTTCAGTCATGTCAGGTCTTTTAGGTGAACCTTCAATCTTGTTAGACCCGATCAAATTAGAATTCTTCCTAATTTCATTTCCAGAAAGACGCTTTGGAAGAATTGTCTTCGGTACAAGGGTATGTACCCTCTTTCCGATGAGCAATTCTAAGTTGGTGATCTTGTTGCTGTTGAGATGTGTCCAAACGACATCGTTCAGTTTGCATTTACTTGAGCGCATACAGGTAAACGAGGGACCTGCAATTTTAGATCTGGATAAACGAAACGATTGTAGAAAAATTTATTTTCTTTGTGCGGCTGTTTCCCTTTGGACATTGCAGATGTTTCACTGAGCATCACGTGCAGCAAAGGTTTACATCTCTCCGTTTCTGATGCAGACCAACGGCTTAGGCCGATTTTCGCACAATAGATTTTAAGTTTATGTCAAAAGGCAACAGGCCTACCAGGCACCAAGACGTGTTTGCGCCCCACATGCACGTGTTACCTCTTGGCGTTAGCGCGCAGGTTTCCAGTTACAACGCACAATGAAAAAGCGAGACTGTAAACGATTCCCCATGGGGTACGGAACGAAGGTGCGATGGTTGGAAGAGATGTACAGCACTGCATAATGCATGTGATTTGTTTCACAGGCAACACCCATCTTCTTGACAAACCTACTTTTCGCTCTTACCTCATTTCTCGTGAACACTTGGCTTCGCGCAACCCACCGTTCACCTGCTCGCACCCTACCAATCATGCGTCACTTTAGACTCCGACATCTGACCGCACGTGTCCTTCGGGAAACATAGACGATTGTTTCAAGGTTTCTTGTGCGTGGGTGCGAATGCACTTTCCTTCAGTACGACAACGACGTTATATCCGTCACACCGGCGGTACAGTTCGGCCCGACATGCCTCAAGCATCAGTAAACAGATGTCTTATGGATGTCTGCCAGGAAGTTGCTCTATGGTTTCCCGGAGATAAAACCCGCAGTGAGGGGCGTACATACTGACTTCTTTGTCCATGTCCTTACTTTGTCCCCGTCAAAGACTATTCCCGAAGATGCTGGTTTTTCTCTCTGTGTAGATGACATTTGTTCTAGCAGTGAGAGTTCATCGATCCAAGTGCCGGAAACTGTCACGTGGACCTACAGGATGTGGAGGAAGAAAAGATGGAGAGAGAAAGGGGAAGGAGATTTAGATGAAGAAAGGACTGTGTGGGGCTATAAAAAAAACAAAAGAAGAAAATGGGATTACGAGTGATAATATAAAGAGGAAGTCGGAAATAATGCTTATAGAAATAATAACTTATTCCATAAATGTTCAAAGCAGACAATTGGGATTCAACTGCTTTGTTTATTATCTGGTTGCATGTCTGCGGACGGTAATGAAGTAGTCCAATGCCTATGTGTGTGCGTATTCATGTACGTGAGCGTTACAGCATTTTGTCTCACGCATTAGGCTGTACTTAACTGTTTTTAATGCACAATTCTTAAAGTACAATTTTTAAAGTGGTCAAGAGGACACCGACAAGACGGCGAGAGTAGAAAGACATAAGGCGATCTTTTTCTGCTCATGGTAGTACATACTCTCCATTGCTTGATTTTCCTTCTGGACGATGCAGACATAACTCCAGATCGCGCAAACATTTGCGAACCTCTGGCCTGTCTGTAAAAACGCGGGACACGACCAAGGCGCTGGCGCCTAAACTGGATTCTAGACACAGGATGCGAGAGCAAATCTAATATTGAAACAACACCTAGCTTTCACAGCAGCATTGATTGGGCCCGCGAAAGCCGAGCATGGTCAATTATTCTGTGCTCGGGAGCATTGCAAGCTCTGGAGGGTGAGGGGTGGTTAGACAGTAACAGGTTGGTTACCCGTATCTATATCCTATTACCCGTATCACGGCTACATCTCTGTGTACCATTTTTCTCGGACCCACGCCGGCACTTTTGTATTTGTCTGGGCTTGTAGTGATAAATCCGAGACCAGAGCAGACCTGGGTCAGGCTGCATGGTCGTTTTTATCGTTTGTCCTCAACTTAAGATACACGTAAAATACAAACGAGGAACGGACCGTACGTTTGGTAGGACAGACAGAAACGCTCGTTGAACTCAAGGTTGGTTTGTTCCAGAATAAAAAAATTGCCAGAAAAACAAGACAAGAAAAACGCTGCATTTAATAAAAAGCCTGCTAGTGATTCAATGAACAGAAATGACCATTGGTAATTTTCAGGACTGGCTTCCATGAATATTCATGCAATCGTTTCTTCACATCTGCTCATAACAGTGGTCGCAAGTCCCATTCGCCCTGTGTATTTAATATCCACCTTTATGTATAAACAGGGGACACAAACTCCCATTGCAGACAGGCCAAGAACATTCTTGCACTGAAAGATACAGTGCTTTTCTAGTCTAAATAAGGAGTGAGTATTGAAGTTCGAAGTGATTTCTCCATCAACATAGACACTACCAATCAGAGGAAGATGCCAAGAAAATTGTTCCGGCAGTTGTCGTTTGTAGAACGAGAACTTGAAAATATCCCTTTCAAGCCAGACCTGTTTTTGCCTACATGAATTGCTTAAGAGGTAGCAGAACATGCTGAACGCACCACACAGTCCTTTGTAAATAGAGGAACGACTATCCGGATCACACGTATCATTTGAAGAGGCTTTGGGATAAAATAAATTGTGAACCAATATTTTATTGTGGTTTTCTAATAAAATTATAGTGGTTACAGCGAGAAATATCCAACCATAACAAAATAAGCATAATAAATCCATCGATTCCCCACCATCGTAAAAAATAACCTTTGACCCTGAGGCCGAGATACACACCTAAGCACAAACACGCAAACGTTCACACCGTCACAACAGCGCAGGCAGGGACTTTAAAAAATAAGAAAGAACAGAAAAGGAGTTAATGCAATACGTCACTGGGTGCGACTGGTGAAGATTAGCAACACGTGTATGGGACAACAAAACGAGTGTAAACGACACCGTTCGGATGCTGAAAAGCTGGTTTCGTCCAGGACATAAATTGCGTCTTTATCTATAAAAGCCCACGCAGGGAAAATTATTTCCGATCCTTATTTTTGAAGAGCTCATCAAAGACACATTCGTGTGAAACGACCCGGAGTGCAAGTTTCGCGATAAGGACTTCTGCGCACCTTGTTGTTTGCTTGGAGTCAAATCAGGTAACTGGGAACCACCGCACGAGGTTCTGTTCCCCGAAAGACCTGCGAATCGATCGGTACGTATACACGAGAACGGGATTAATGTGACACCAACAAGCGGCAGCTTACAAACCTTGCAGCACCTGCTGCTTCTAATGCTGCGACGAGCAGCGGAAAAAATGCACTTAAAAAACACAAAAAGACCGAACCGGTGCCAGAGGCAGCGACAAGCGGGAATGAGGATGGATCGAGCCAGCAATATCTGTGGCATGTACGAGGCCATTACGGCTGATAGAGTCGGGAATAAGGAGGGAATAATTCATAGGCGTCCCCAGAAGGGCCCGTCACTTCAGCGCTGCACTGCATTCTTCATCCATTCATCAAAGCTTAAGCCCCTCTGATTGGCCAGCGCCCTCTGTGACGTGGGTGTGGAGGGGGAGGAAGACTCCCCGCTGCGACGTTAAGTAGAGAGGGCCAGAGGGCAGCTTTCCCTCCACACTTTGTATGACGCAATCCCTCTGAATTTCGTCACGTGCAAAGTGGCTAGTGGTCCGGCCAGTGCTTGCGGCGATCGATCTCTTGGAAGTTGAAAATCCAGCGAGGCGTGAAACATATAAGAAGGAACTCAAAGAAATTTCACGCTAGGCGGAGAGTGGATAGGCTGCGGTTGCGGCAGCTGACCTTTGCCCCATGATATCCCATTCATTTGCTAAGACTGGCAGCCGGACGTGGGCATTAACCCAAAGATGTGATTAATCAAGCGCATTCTTTTGCCTGAAGTGGAGGTCTCAACTGGAACATGTCTAATAAACGCCGTACTTGCAAGATGATTATTTTTTGCTAAATCTGCAAAATAAGAGCGCACTTTTTGAGTTCTGAAAGCTATCTGAATGTCCAGCTGGAATTCTTAATTCCCGTTTCTTTTGCATATGAAGGCAGTTTCGTCAACTCTAAACGGCGAAATTAGCTTTTACGGCAGCGGATGGAGCTGGCCATTTACTGCATGTTTTATGTGACGCCAGTGATTGCTGCGGTGATATGTTCACTGTCCATGGTCTGTTTTATACCATAAACCAATAACGATTAATGTTATTGTATTGCGATACGAGGATATATAATCTTATCGTGGGTAGTCGCGCGCATGCGTACATGCCTGCGTGTCTGTACACATGACGGAGACAAAGACTGATGGAGAGAAGGTCGAACAGTAGGATGGGCAGACGGACAACACACACACACACACACACACACACACATACACACACACACACACACATACACACACACAGAGGGTTGTGAAACAGGCATCACAAAAAACAGGCGACATACTGACTTAATAACAAACAAGGAGGCTGACAAGTTAGCAGGTGGTACGATGACGTCAGACTAGGAGGGATGTCCTGCTTGTAGCGCCATCTAGGAAGGGGCTGTACGAATGCGCCTTACCCCATTTCCTCTTCCATTCATAAAATCGATCATAAGGCTGTTCACTGTTTGGGGTTTACGTTCTACTTTGGCTTTTGTTAAGCAGGTACGATTAAATGCCGGCGCAACACGCAACACCTTTCCACCACCTGTATTAAACGTTTAAGAGAAGACCTTGATGCTCACAAGGCAACGTTCTTCAGCCCTGGGTTGGCTTGCATGAACGCTCCTGATCTGCCCCTCCGGTCATAAAAGTGTTCGTAGAACCCATTCGCCATTTGTATTTTACGTGCACTTTTAGGAATATACCTGGGATGCGAACTTCCATGTTACCTGGCACAGGACGGCCGCCTTATTTTTGGTATCACGTTTTCTTCCAGTGAAATGCCCTTTTAAAATCTTTTCACGTGCGTTATACCTGTCAATCTGTCCACTTACTTTGTCATCTGGAAATGGAAAGATATAAATTGCTATTACTTCATTGGATCAACAAGCTACTGTAGACGAATATTTTTCTACTGGACAATGAAAACAGCTGATAATACTAATTAGTTAAACCCAAAGAACGATCATAACGCAATAGTTCTAGACTGATGTGATTCGCGGGCCGCTTGGGGTTCTTGAGATAAGCAGGGAACCTTTTATCCTAGCAAAGACCACACAGATTTCTGCCCTCTACATTGTGAGGGATTCAACTGCTAAAAATAATAGTGCTTTTTCTACGCGGCGGACAAACAGTTTAAAGAGCCGATTCCCGCCATTGAAACTGTCACGGCTATTTGCTGGGCGATATATTTCTGGGCACGCCGCCTCCCCAGGTTTTGCATCATGCAGATTGACAGCTATGGATGGAGCGTATCAAAACACCATCAGCACGACACTAGCACTACATCGCGCCATTTGCCACTCAATTTCGCCGCGCTTTTCTCTGGCAGGGAACAAGACCAAGAGGATATTTCTGGCCTCCTTCTGAACTCTTTTTGTCACGTCTGTACTTCCGGTCCGCAAGTGTCTGAAAGCCCCCGTTGCCCGGAAGACGAGTTTTGATGCTTACGGTTCTCCGGCGTGTAGGTAAACTTTAAGGCTCTATCTTAAAGAAGGCAAAGAGCAGACAGTTCCTCAAACAGTTTAAGGGTCTTTCTTAACCGGGCATGTCTGCATGCTTGTCTGCCTAAAGTAATCATGTGTAGACGCGTGTTCGTTGCACGAACTAGCCTGCACATTTTGCAGTTAAATCCTTTCAGGATCACTATTTGAACTTTGGCAATACCCTTTGGACTGCCGAAATCGAAACACGTTGCAAAACATGTCGTTGTAATCGTTAGCTTGTATCTTGGTGATGATGCGAGGAGGATCGGGACGATTAATATCGTGATCCTAATGGAAACGATGATGTGAAAACAAAGTGACGAAAAAGTTTCTTGGTACATGCTTTAAATAAAAGATTGAATAAAGTTCCACTCACCTAATTATGGAATGGCAAGATTTTGATTTGTTCTGGATTTATGGTTTCTTCTTTCGTTATTTTTGGTTTGGGTCGTTTCCAATTTAGAAAAAAAGGATGCTTCCTTTTTCCGTTTGCAAGATGCTTTTGCCAAAAACTCTGTGATTTCTACGGCTTCACTGTCACCCGATTGGCTTTGCTGCAAGTTTCCAAGAACGTGCGTCTTCATTAGCTGTTAACGTATTTGTTTTTCTCGCCTGGGTAGATCTCCTTCACTGATGGTATATGGCGGTCTTCCACCAAAATGACATCAATTTTTGTAGTCCTCGTTTTTAACATTTCCCGTCTCGAATATTTTCGTTACACTGCTGTATACTTACCCTGTCCGTTTCTCCATTTGTTAGTCTGTTTATGATATAAACTGCTAAATACTTGGTTCTGTGACGGCGTTATTAGTACTTGGTATAGTTGGTTGTAATCCTTGCACTTTCTGTGACGACAATATGAGCTCTACTGATGTTAAAAATACTCGCAATCGTACCTCAAGGTTGCAGAGTCTTATGTTGTACCTTAGGCGGTAAGATATACTTCTATGTGACATTTTTATTAAGTTAACACATACTTGTGTCTAATAATCACACGGATTCTCACAGCCACTCGGTAGACTATTGTGTGCCTGACAAAGACGCCAAGAAAACTTTCAAAACAGTTTGACGGGGTAAGGTTAAGAACCGCCTTAAAGTTTCTCTGGCAAAAGCTTATGATGAAATGTGTATGCGAACATTTTTTGAACGTTTCAGAACTAGCGTAGTTGAGTACCTTTATATTATACTGCTGGAAATTTGAAACTAACTTTAGGTCACAGCAGCATAACGTTTTGTTATGATGAAACTTAATACAGCCAGAAATCACCGATGAAACAGGATGTGTGATGTAGACGGGGATCGTGCACGAATGACATGTAGTCAGTTCCTAAAAAAAGCTGCAAACTCGAACCCGAGCAATCAGTAAAGATATAGAAAGTCTCCAAACGGGCGTTCCAATGTAATTTCCAGACTCTGAAACTTAGTTCCGGAACTTTCCCAAAACGGGATCGACCAGCGCTCAAATTTTGAATGCAACAGTTCACTCGCCCCTTGAAAGTTCTAAGATCCGACGCAAGGACATTCCCAGTAAGTCAGGGAAAGATAACTGTGTATTTATAGTGCACTTCGTCCTCTGCCGAAAGGGTACTAGTCTGCGGTAAGGTTAATCAGAAGCGACCCAGGCATGAACACTGATATCCAAGTAAATTTCGCCCCTGTACTGTGTAATCTTGCCGCACTTGTGTCAGCAAGACTGTTTGACAGTCCACAGCATTCACTTTGACCTCACCACAGTCAGTCTATAATCAGCACGAAGTGCCAACATTCATCTATGACGTTTTATGTATGCATTATTGTAAAAATAATGCAGATTTTTAAAAATAATACAATCTCACAACTGCTTTAAAGGAGATGCTTTATACTATTTTTGGAACTAAAATTTCCTCATGTGATTTAACACGTCCGCAGGGGATTTAAAAACAGCTATACATGTACTACGAATTATGAACAGTTTTCGTTCGAATTCAGAAACATTTAAACTCCTTTCTCAAATTCAACCATACTGTTCTATATCGCAAGAGAATATTTGAACTGTTTGTAGTCAGCAAGTCTGTTTTTTAAACATGGGATATAGAAAAAGTCGTAACATGAATACATCAACTCTTCATAATTGCCCTTTTATTACTCGCACATTTCCGTTCAAAATAAAAATTCAATCCTTTGAGCATACTTAAGTAGGTGCTAAAATCTGAATGATAATTTCTCGGTCCTTTTAATCGCACATTAGCAAAAATATTACGCAGACAAGCGTTGGAAATGCTGAAAGGTTCTACCGTTAAACTGAAGCGCCTTCTCGAAACGGCATAGGGGTTTACTTTGCTGTAATTCCTCAGGTCGCCGTGTGCAGAAAGACAGTAAAAGCTTAATGAGGGACGGTTTTTTTCCCTCCGATACACGTGTTTCTCTTTACAGAAATGCCGGCCTCTAAGCTTTCGATGTGCCCACGACTTCCTCCAGGATCGACTCGCACGCATCGCTCTGGCACTGCCTTCTGGCAGTCTCTGCGGGCAGTCCTGCGAGTCTCGTTGCAAGAAACACGGTCAAACAAGCATTGCGTCTGTAGGAATGGGTGCATTCGCATTTCCACATGCAGATATAATTATAGCCTGCGAGCATATTGTTGTTCTAATTAAAACTATTTCTCCTTTTTCTTGTTCGCTAAAAGAATCACCAGGCCTCTTGCGTCACTTAATCACCCCCACCAGAATCGCCAAGGCGCTTCTGGTTCCTTCCTTCCATCTTTTTTTCTTTCTTTGTCCTCTTCCTGTCCCTCCTTCCCTTCCTGTCCTTTGTTGTGTACACCATACCTAACGAATGTTTTTAAAACATTAAGCCTTCTCCATCAACTAAATGGTTGTTGTTTTTCGCTTAGGCAGGTACAAGGCTCAACAACGTGTTTTGTTCTAGGTTGTCGCACAATGTATCACAACTCCCGTATTCTGTCTCTGTTTGGCTTTACTAGTCTAGGAAGTTTCTCCATATTCATTGTTTTTCTTATCGGAGTGACAGACCGAGTGAGCAGTTCTGTAACTGGATCAGACACCGCACCTCAGGTCAAACGCCTCGTTAAACCGGCCTCACCATGAAATCAGATATTCGGCGAAGCACACTCATGTCATCCCCAGAGAACACAGCTTTTTTTTTTTGCTCTTTTTTTCTTTTACCTGCAAATATTCTAGATGCCATTGTATCGACACACAGTCCTTCGCAATCTATCAAAGCCACTAACATGTCAGGCTATTTAGAACTGCATATTTTGTTTGGTGGTTTTTTTTTGCTTTTTGATACGCTGTGATCAACGCTAGATCATGGAGGGAAAAGGGTTTGATTCCACAGAGAAAACCCCAGCACAAAACTAATGCAGTTTCCATAAGAGCAGGCTCCAAAACATTCTGTGTTTATTATTTCTGTCTGAAAGCGACCAGAACGAAAGTACTCTCTAGAGGCAATGCCTTGATAAAGACGGGTGGAATCGACGGTACATTAGACACCAGGGTAAATAACTCTGTCTTGTATAATTTCACAGTTGTATCAATCACTCCGTCAAGTCAGACGATGTCCTGGGGTGGGGTGTGTGTGTGTGTGTGGGGGGGG
>SMGT01011169.1:329170-360091 GCA_004794575.1 Lanistes nyassanus
CGTACAGACTGTCGTGCGGACTGTAAGAAGCATTCGGGAACGAGTGTTGTGTTCTGTGAGTGTTGTGTATCACGTGGTTATTCTTTTTCTCGTATGCAAAGGCGGGATTAAGGTACGTGATTTTGTCATTATGGTTAATGGCGAGGCGGGTGATGTAGGTTGGTATTAGATGTTATAGTAGACCTAGCTCAAACAGAAGGAAATTGCGGGAGCCCTAGAGTTGAAACGAGTTATAACACATATTGTCTTGATTGTAAATACTCGCTGTTTCTATCAACAATACATTCTTCTATTTTGTGTTCACTGTATTACTGTCTTTTGTTGTTCTTTATGGGAGACTGTAGGTGGTGGGGGCTCGGCCATATGATTAAGAAATCATATTAATTTAATGTTAGTAATACAGTGATGGTTCCACCTACGCATATGTCACACTCTTGACGGTGGTCGTGAGAGCGAGCAGAGCAGACGACCCGTCAAGAGCAAAAAGGAATCTCCCAAGTTTGTGACATCCTCTGTTAGTATACAAAGGTGAAGGATATAAAGTACACATCTACGGCTGGAAGAATTTGTGGAGGGGTAATTCAGTACAAATTTCAAGTAAAACGCCTGGGGGTCATGCAAAAACTGTTGTCATGGACTATACAGAAATGACTAGATCTGTTTTTACACCCGGTTAATTATCCTAGGCTTGGAATGTCGCGATCATCAGATCGGACCTAAGCCCTCTCGAAGCCAATCAACAATCAAGACATCGGAAAGAAATATCCCAGACTAACAGAGTAGAAGAAATCTGGTTTTTGTTAAAACACAGAACCCCCTCCCCCTTTCCCACCCCTACGGAACTGGAACAGCTGTGCGGTGAATAATGTGCTTTCTGTTTCTCTCTCTCTCTCTCTCACACACACACGCAAACGCGTGCGCCCGTGCGAGACTCTGCAGAAGGTGCCAAGGCTACCTTTAGAAAATACAGTCGCAGTTTTCTGCAGACTAGCTGTAGAGAACGGTCTTTAGTAAGTTTTTTTTCTTATCTTCAGTCCCATACCATGTTTTCAACAAAAACACACACGGGACACTACAGAAGCACCAAGGCTATCTTTAAAAATTACAGTCGTACTTCCTTTTCAGGAGTTTTCTGCAGACTGCGCTCGAGAGTGGCCTTTAATGAGTTCTTCATCTTCGGTGCCATAGCACGTTCTCTAGGGACTCGGAGGGTCGACAGGTGGATCGATACTTCTGGCTAACCTCCTGCTTGTCGTTTGAGCAAACTTGAATATCGCATTTGTCCCTAGCCACCTGAGACGCCCAGGGTACTAAGGGACGTGGAGTTTCCAAACGGAGCTCTCTAACTTGATGGATTTACCAGACACTCTCAGTTGGGGCTGACGAAGAGCACCGTCTGTCTGCTCAATTAATGTGTGGGGAAAAAAGTCATTCGTCTTTTTTCGTATTGTAAAACTTTCAGTAAATGTTTAAAACGCCATTATTGTGGAAGTCGGTTTGACTAAATCTCTACGTATGCTCACAATCTATTTTTCCTTAGCAGGCTTTTTATTTCTAATGTCAACTAATCACGAAAAAATTGCATGCTCAAAGGAAGCTATCGATTACTAAAGTTACTTAGAATATGTGAACAATATAAACTAGAATTGTCGTACTGCAAAAAAAAAAAAAGAAAGAAACATTACCTGCAAAGTTTTTAAGGTATCCTGAAATGACATCTTAATCCATGTTGAATTGTAATTGTTGTTAGAATTAGAAAATTTGGTTTAAAAAATAATTATTCTTGTAAATATTTCTTTTTTCAAAAGTGTTTTATGTTTTTTAAGCAAAATATTGTGTCCTCAGTATCCCACCGATGGCGAAATAACTCTAAACCTCGTCCAGACTTCACGGCTTCCTGCATAGCTTGCTCGATAGGACCGTCGCGTGAACGTGACGTGCGTGCGTGTTGCACGTGCGTCTGGTCGCCGCGGCGTCATGCCACGCACTCACTATTTGTAAGGATTAATGATGTATGTAGGACTTTCGATTTTCCGCTCACCCACGCGAACTATTGGACAGGGTTTTTTGTGTGGGCGCAGACTGGGAAATATTAATCCTTCTAAAAGCACTTCAGCTTCTTATACACAAAAGTTCGTCGTTACTTCCTGCATTTGTTGATTGATCCATTCCTCCATTCAAGGATTCGTACGTGCGTACGTTCATTTGTTGACTGCTTGGTTGGTTGGATGGTTTGTGGTTGGTCACTGGCCGGCTAGCTGGCTGGACGGTTGGTTGGCTCGTTGATAACTTACCCCCTCACTGACATCCAGGCATTGACTGACTGACTAACTTGTTTACTAAGCTTTAATGCTTGGTTGTTTTGTTGCTTAACGCCCCGTTGGAAAAGAGTGGCCTATCAGGACGGTGTTCTTTAGTTAAATTAAAGCAACGAAACACTGGTGAATGTTTAAAAAACCCAGGAAATAGTTTAAGTCACAGTATAGAAAGGACACATTAGCTGTTTGAACTTTCCTAGCTGTTCTTCGTCACACAAGTTCACGATTCGCAAAATATTTATTTAGTGGCATGTTTTCTAGATGTTTGATTTCGACCATGCACGGCGTATTAACATTTCTAGCGTAAGTTCATTTCGGGCCTTCGCTGTTTCAAAAAGCAGCAAAAATAATAGGGTTCTGTTTCCCTGTTGTCCAAATTCAAATTGAAAAACGTCTGCATTAGATATTCGAAAAGTATTTTGCCGTAACAGGATTGGAACATTTATTTTTAAAAAGTTTGAAGACTGGCAAAGTCTGTACAAGCGTGCACACAGTTCAAGCAAACATGATAGAGGTTTTCTTCCTGAAGTCGTCAAGATAACACAGACCCCACCACAGTTTCACAGACTAACGTCCTTTCCAACGTGTGATCAGTTTGGGAGTAGCAGTTGATGAAATATTCTTCGTTTACTCTGGTCAGAATATTTTCACTGCAATCCACAGGCCAGTTAAGCAGTTTTAAAGCAAACAATCCATTTATCCAATTTACCTCAAACAATAACAACGTTTATCCATGAAAAATTGATTCCAAAACGATAAGGATGTGTTGTTTGAGGGTTTTTTTTGGGGGGTGGTGGAGGGAATAAAGATGATGTAGCGATTTCTTGCAACTAACCACGATGTTGGAACATACGATATGTTCGCGAACGGTAGGTACAGATGTTGTACTGCCCAGAAGCACCTGTTCGAGTCCAGTATTCTCTGACTATAAAATACGGTTGTAATTCTAACTGTTCAATGCGGATTTATTTATGGACTTTCAATAGGATGTTCTGCCTGCCTATGAATATATCTCATTAGCGCTAAGCCCGAGGTCAGTAAAAGATTGGGTGGGAATGAAATCCGTGTTGCGAGAGCAGTTTCAATGGTGTCAGCACGTTAATTATTTAATTTCTGTTCTTGTTCATCGGCTTATTTACATCTTATTTATGAGAGCGTTCAGTTACACAAATTTTGGAAACAACTTATGAGATTTATTTTAGATTATAATCCCCACTGCCTTACCAATACGTGATCTAATATTTAGTCTTGTTTCTGGAGAAATGCGAGGCCGTAAAGAGCCGTAAAGGCTGCTGTCGTCTTCAGTTGATCCCATCTGTATTTGGTGGTTTTCCCTTGATCAACTCACTCTTTCGCTCTTCCTGTGGAATGTCTAGAAAGAAAACAAGAAAGGAAGAAAATAAAGAAAAAGGAAAAAACCCACAGTCAAATGTAATTTACATTTATTAGTCAACAAAGCGCGCTAGGCAGAGATGGCTCATTTCACATTCGTTCTTATGAGTTTGACACCGTAATAGGGCATTTATGGAATTTATTGAGTTAATCGGCTCAAGTCTACAGTCAACAAAGTGACAAGAGTTCAAGAGAGAATGTTGATAAACACTTCACCCGCGCTTACACTTTCGACACTAATGTCTTAATTATGCATCACGCTGAAGGCTGCTGTGCAAAGGATTAAAACTGTTTTTGCCGAAAAATGTGAACTTTTATTCGATTTTGAATGGGTTGGAAGAGATTTTGATTCTGGATCAAGAATGGAAGCCACATAGCAACTGAGTAAAAGCGGGAATAGTGAAAAGGTTTTGGATAAGATTATATTAAAGATTGTCCTAAAAGACTGCATGACAATATCTTTTTATGAAATAGCTTTGGCATTACTGGAAAGCGCACTTATTGGGTTTCAATTTTTGTTTCCCCGCATCAACAAAATGTGAAAACAGAAATAACGATTTCTTCGTGTTCTCAGATAGGTTTGTTTTGAAACACAACTCTTTTACTGGTCGATGTAAGACATAAATTACGAGTGTAATAAAGCGCCGTAAGTGTGATAACAACTTTGAACTGCCACGCTGCTCAGCGCGGTTAAATATCCAGAGAAAGATAATGGAATACAAGTCGTAATAGCGTGAAAATATAGCACACGAAATGTAGCGATTCATACAGCACACTAACAGCGAACAGTTCGACCGTGAAATGCAGTTATAACGCAAAGAGTAACGTGCGCGCGTCCACGGAAGCTAGCAGTGCCTGCGCGAAGGTACAATGAAGTTACTGCGCAAAGCGCTCTGCGCAGGTGTCACAATAGCTTAACGCGCACGCGCGAAGTCTCCAGGCTGGCACGTTGCCGACAGCAGGTCCCTACAGATTCGCGTGGAGTCAAGGGGGCGTATAAGCTGGCAAGTAAAGCTTCAGACGTGGCAAAGTAATTGTCAGACGGGCCTAGCAAGAACACTGCTCATCTCAGCGTGCCTCGCCGTCCAACCACACTGGAGCGTCCAGCAATGTGCAGAAAAAACATGGCCGAATCAACGTTAATGGCGAAAATATTTTTGGAAACCCATTAAATCAATTCGTCCTTTGTTCTTTGTATTCCGCGCAGGTTACCAGTTTGTTTTACATGGTTTTTGTTGCGTCCAACTCAGTCTGCATGATCATGCAAGATATGAACATACATAAAAGTTGAATCGGCCGCTCCCGTTCGCTGACTATGTTAGTGTTCAAAAGAAGTAATCTCCAATTTCGTCGTGTTTCTGTTACTGAGAATGTGGAAAGTCCTGGATGACTGTGGCCGGCTAGAGGTCAGACACTCCCGGGGTTTGGCAAGCCATATGAAAACAGTTTGGCGTGCTCCTCCCTTTGTGATTTGAGCGGGTATTACCACCCCGTATAAGTGATTTTGACCCACCCTGCCCCCTGGTGATGGATCTGAGAGATTTCAGCGCGTCCTATCAAGGGGACGCTATTCAAGTCACGCTGATTCTCGTGATGGTTATTGTAATCATGTTAGTTTAGGCTTAATATCGCTAGTCGCCTGGGATATTTCTAATTCCGTAGCGTAGCTTAAGATGAAGGACGCTTGTCCTGGAAGCGAGAATGAAATGAATAAGAGTAAATAATCCACTTATGCTTTCACTTACCCCCCACCCCCTTTAGCTGGTAACTGCATAATGATTTTGACCGGATACGAACACTGACATATCCCAACCCAGGTAAGCTTTTAAAGGAAAACGCAGCACTGTCCCCAAATGTGTGTTTGCGGTAAATAGAAAAGCGTGCGTATCTGGCGTGAATATCGACATGACGTTATCCTAGGTGTTCAGAATCTGGCTGGGTGTAACCGAAGCGTTTGTTGACAAACTGGACTTTCTTCACTTCATACAAGTTGTAATTGTTCTTATCACGCATCCCTTTCCCTACTTTACGCTTCTGACCGTATTTTTTTTGTTGACAGAAAATAAGTTACAGTTTATGTTATGTATCCTGCTCTAGTATTTTCAGCGGGCAATGGCACGTCGGTGGAGGGGTCAAAATGAGAACAAAGTGAGTTCAAAAGCATACGTCAAGCGTTTGTTCTTTGTGTATGGAAGAACTCATGTGCACTACCGCAGTAATTTCTGGCTTGCGCTGGAGAAATAAAATCAGGGATTTCTTTTTCAGATTTCTAACAGATTTCCAACTTTTCGTGAACACATAAGCGTTTTGATGCCAAGGATTTTCAGTGTGTAAAAATATTGCAGCTTAATAAAACAAGTCCCGGGACTCTGCCTATAATACTATCGTCTTATCGTCTTTTCTGTTGTTAAGTGCAAAAAGACAAAGTTACGTTTAGTGAACCCCGTAATCTATTATTCCATTTAGGCTTGTACCCGAAGAAAAAACATGTTGACATGCAGGAATGTACTCAAAATATTGATGTTTTCCTTCATGCTGTTTGTATTTTATTCGTGGGTTTCTTATAACCCATTTCCATTTATATAGATTTTTTCTTGCTTCGTTTTACATTTCAGCAGCCTTGCGAATGGAAAATCATGGACGGTCAAATATACGGCTCAAAAGAAGTAAACGACCAGTGGAAACTTTTCTACAACAGTTTTAACAGGCTGTTTTCATACAAAAGTCAAATCAGGTGCAGCAAAAAATAATCAATGTTAAAAATGGGCGTGACCTCCACTGACCTGCACCCAAGCAGAGGACAGTTGTTGCATACAGTGAGCCGTGTCCCGAAAATCATCTCAGGAATCGCTTGCCACATCTGCTGAAGGCATGGAAACAGCTGGTTAATGTCAGCTGTTGATGGATTAAGTTTGTCCGCAGACGACGGCCTAGCGCATCCCACAGGTCCTCGGAAGGGCAGTCCATGCAAGTCGCTTGCTGCTGCTGCTGCTGCTGCAGGAATGTGTCTCACGACCCGATCCCTGCGTGGTCTGGCATTGTCATCCTTGAGAATGACACCTGGTCCCATTGCCTGCAGCGCAGGCAGCATGAGGGGCTGAATAATGACATTCGTGTAGACCACGTCAGTGACGATGAATACTCCTCCCCACGGTGCAGGAATATTCCATAGACCATGCCCACTCCTCCCCAAACCTTGCCAACAAACGGTTCATCATGACTCACAGTGGCATCGTGATAATGGTCACCCTGTTCCTTCCAGACGGATCCTTCCAACGTGAAACGATCTGGCAAAACGGGACTAGTCAGTAAAGAGAACTGTGGCCTACTGCTGACGTGTCAAATCCACATGATCCCTCGCCCAGGCCACCCGTGCAGCGCGATAAACGGGTGTCAGGGCAGATCGCAGCGTGGGACGTCTTGAAGGCAGGGTAACTTCTAGGAACCGGTTCTAATGGTCTTGTCGCTGACGGTGACATCGCTGGCTGCTCCTAACCGTCCCACTGAGGGTTTTGGCTGTGGTTGTTCTGTCCGACAGGACGACAAGCCTGTCTGCCTGTCTGAACGTCGATTGTGGGCATCCCGGTAGTCAGCCCTCGCTGACACTTCCTGTCTGGTTGTAACGATCTCGCAACGTCACACTGACAGAATGGGATACTCTCAATGAGTGACTAACTTCCGGGACCCGATGCCTTCATGCAGTCACCCACTGGGCCTGCTGTGAGCAGCGTCACTGAGTCGTCGTCTTGGATGGATGATTCAAATCTGTCTTTCGGATGCGTCCATAAATACCCACCAGTCCCTGAACAGTGGCTAAACTGTGTGCGCATTACATAAGGCGTGCACGTGCTTTGCTGTTTATCCCCGATCACTTTTGCTCCATCCTCTGCACGCGTTTGATTTGCACACATTGGCGTCTTGGGTGCACCTTTGGCTGCCCCTATGGTGTGGACGAACGCGCCATAATTTCCATGCACACCGACGTTCACTTTTGCAGCACGAAGCAAGGTGCATCAGAATGCGTGGGGTCGCCTGTTGCGTTCTTGCAAATGGCACAGATCCACAGATTTTAATTCTTATGAGCAGTATAGTTTATGAAATGGTCTTGACACCAGAAGGTCTGAAAACTCAAGACACCTATTGATAGCTGACAGAGCTGAGAAAAAAACGGATGACGTTCCGCCTGAAAGAAAGTAATCCCACGGCTGCTTTAACATATTCAAAATGTCTTCCGACTTTTGCGCTCCAAGAACGGTGCGATGCTGTTCCGCTAATTCCTTTCTCCGCGGAGCGTAGCTGCCAACCAGCGGTGTCCACCAGAATCTAAAAACGCGGTTCTGGCTCCTTTTTTTTCTCCCCCTGTTGGTCTTTTCGTTTTCGTTTCTTATTACTTCTCTCCGAATTCAGCGCGATCCAATCTTGCCATCGGTATGAAACTCGTAAACAGTCGGGAAATTAAACTGTTATCTCAAGCTTGCTATCTCTGGCACCATCCCAGAGAGCCATGCAACTTTTCGTCGATGACCGGCTAATTAAACTTAGCGCTAGAGATGTTTGCTGGGTCCAGCAGTTCGGACCGCCCCGTATCGAGGGTCGCCCTAGGTCCAGCGGTAGCGCCTACCAGATTGGCTACAAATGGGGAGGTAATTATAGGCCACCAAGTTCATCGCTGTGACTTTCTCCCGCTCCTTTCCTTCCAACCCTCGGAATTCGTGGCTTTCGATGCTCTACGAGCCTTTGGTGATGGATTTTTGATGAGACCAATTTTTAAACTCATCAATGCCGCTTTTATTCGTCTTGATGGCTCTCGTTTCACTCGGTTATTGTAGTGGTCGTTACCTTAGAAAGCGTGAACGTATAATTTAAGACAGACAAAAAAAATTATTATGCATTCTGTGATTTGTTTTTCCACTCTTCTCTTCCTTCAAGCCGCTGACAGCAGATTACCGGAAGTTGAGGCGCCACGAGGGTTGACACATCTGCAGGAACTGTTTAACACGATGTTCACCAATGTTTGGTTCCAGATGATATCCCTCATAGAGCCTCAACTTCCTGTAAGCAGCTGAGGTTTGCGGAACTGTGGATAGGGCTGGCATATGTTATAAAAGCCACCGTGTAATGTTCTGTGCACAGCGAGAAGATGACTTGCTAATATACTTTGATATTGAAATTTAAATGCATCATTATACTTGAATGCTAAGCATGCTTATGAGTCTCTAAAAGTCTGACCATTTCTGTCCTAACATCTGTTTGTATCTGTAAACACAGAATGTTAAACTGATGGTATGACCTTTCGGTCATGCTTATCCTAAACCCCGGGTTCCGAAATGCATTTCACTGCCAATCGTTTGCCTCTACTGGAGTGCAGCATCTTGTCTCCGGTGGCATAGGCAGACTTAAAATGTAAGCGGAGGGTGGACGAAAGGCCGGGGGAAAGTGTTTGCCACCAGTAAGCTAGCATCGATCCCGCCCCACGCACGCCATTATTTGGCGTTGCATCAAGTTCGAGGAAGTGCTGGAAGCTAGCTGCACCATTTGCACCAACGCTGGTCCGCCGGCGGGGCTTCGGATTTCGGCGAAAGAAACTGTTTTTAAAGTGAGGGACATCCGTTAGACCTGTTCCTGGGGAGACCGAGTGAAGACCTCTACTCGAGAGCATTTCTCGGTCACGAGATGTGCATCGGAGGTGTGTTTCATAGACGCGAGGAACGGAAGTGGCGAAAGGTAGCGACGCGAGGTGTGTGTCATAGACGCGAGGAACGGAAGTGTCGAAAGGTAGCGATGCGAGGTATGTTTCATAGACGCGAGGAACGGAAGTAGGGAAAGGTAGCGATGTGAGGTGTGTTTTATAGATGCGAGGAACGGAAGTAGGGAAAGGTAGCGATGCGAGGTATGTTTCATAGACGCGGGGAACGGAAGTAGGGAAAGGTAGCGATGTGATGTGTGTTTCATAGATGCGAGGAACGGAAGTAGGGAAAGGTAGCGATGTGATGTGTGTTTCATAGATGCGAGGAACGGAAGTAGGGAAAGGTAGCGATGTGAGGTGTTTTCCAGAGGCACAAGAAACGGAAGTGACGCAAGCTAGCGATGTCTGTGAAACTTGCTTTAGCTCTTTCTTTTTATCTTTTCTCTCGCGCTCCATCTCTTTATTACCCTCTGGTTTTCTCGCGTTTCTGTATCGAGACAGGGCAAGTACACACCTTTAAACTCTACATTTCCGTAGACTCTTTTCAAGCTCAAACAAAGTGGAAACATTTTTTAAAGGACGGGGTGTCTTTCCTTTAAAGATGATATGTCTCAAAGTCCAATTGAACAGTATTATCCGTCAATAGTTCTATCAACATTGACCGTTTCACCTGGTCCAGAAAGTCACCCTGTAACATCTTATTGATTAACATAGATATACCTTATTAACATTTTTTTATGGTGTCTGCTCTCAAACTGGCTGCAGCTTGCCATCCCGGATCCGTAACTGCGCCGAACGAACCCTATTTGATGGCGAGACAGAGACTGTCTGCAGACCCGAGTTGGTTGGCATAGGCATCCCTAACTCCTGTTCAAAAGTGTTCACGTAAAGGTACACCTGCCGAACAGGTATTACGACTGCTGTTGTGACCCGAAGTGCAGAAACAAACACTCGTGCCACCCATCCGCTCCAATATCGGGACCCGTGACATCGCCTCTTATCTGCGACCTATTAGCAACGTGCAGACAAAAGCGTCCTTTCATTTCCAGCGTTTCATGTCAGAACTTTCAGACTATCATAACGTCCTCGAGAACTAGCTCAAAACGAGGCTTCGCCACCATCACCCTCTCCCCGCCCCAATTTTTTTTTCTCCGTTGGGCTCGACATGTTCGTGTGGATCCAGGCGTTATGATAAAATTTTAGGAAAAGCCTCACATCGATTCCAAGGCGTCAGCAGGTGGCTGGCATGTTACAGGGAGACGTGGGGAGAGAAAAGGGGGAGAGAATTGATCCAAATCCAATTTGAGCAACTGACCCGGGCGTTTACGTTGTTTGACTCAGATCCGAGCGGGACGGTCTGAAGCCTGGGTTTGATTCAATCATATCACAAACACCCTCGCTTACCAGTACACTGGCTTGTGTCTTTGCTGACGGCTGTTTTGGCTCTGATGGGAAAACACTTTGCCGTCTGTGTTTGCTCTCGTTTTGTGAGACTGAAGGCCTGTTCGAGAACACCGACGTCTGCCGTTTTCACTGGAGCGTCCTCTTTCAAGAAACGTGTTCATGTTCGCGTAACCGCTTGGCTGCGATATTGGCAGGCTCTGTTCCGGGTCGCAAAAGTGCAGGCAAATTAGATTAATTTGAAAGGTCGCGCGAGGGCTTGGAAATGTGGGCTGCATAAACAAACACGAGCTCCCTTCTGCCGCCCTGTTTGGCTTTCTCTGATTTAATTTTATGCGGAGGGGGGGGGGAAGGAGGCCGGGGGGTGTCTTGAAGTAAAGGTAGTATAGGGAGTAAAGGTCAGGATAGAGGCGGAGATATTGGCTTTAAAGCAAATTTTTTAGGGAGGATCGTTTTCACTATAGTTATAGTACTGGCATCCGTTAGTGCTGCTTAGGAAGCGCGAGGAAGGTGGAAAGCAACCCAGAAACGAAAAATTGTGGTATTCTGATACCTCACTGGCCAACAAATGAAGAGCTACGGAATTTCTTATAACCCAGAAATTCTAAATATAATTTTATCTGGAAATGTATCAGCGTTTGTCGTCCTCATCCTTCTACCACCGTCTTCTGCCACTGTAAGGCTACTTCTCTGGCAGTGCGGGCGATTGTCACTGTAAGGCTACTTTTCTGTCCTGGCAGTGCCGCTGATTGTTAGAAATTCTTCCCGCCACCTCTAACCCCCTACCCTTTTTTTTCGACGCAAATTCCTATCCCGTGATTCTGCTCTAGACGCTCAGATCTAGGGGTGGTGTAGAGGTTCTTGACCTGTAGGTCCAGAGCTCTTCGCCCAGACTAATCACCGCTCACGCCTGACGAGGCCGGTGTGTGCAGGACGCAGCGCCAGATTTGTGGTTCTCTAAAGGCAGTTCCTGGACTTCTAGAAGATTCGCTATGCGAAGACGCAATGAGAAATGCTTAAGTAGCGCGGTCTCTGAATAGCCGCATTTCGAAGCGTCAGTTGAGAAGAACAGCCTTCGTGTGGGACTGCCACTCTGCGCTGTCCGCTAGCAGTTCTTGTGGTCACATCAAATGAAGGAGAACGATGCAATGCAGTACTCGCATGTGCGTGTTTGCGACATTTATCCCGGGGATAGCTAAGGGATAAGCTAGACTTTTGTAATACCCTCAGATATGAAACCGGCAGATTGATGTTGTCTCTGTGTTTGTGAGTTTGCCCGTCTTACCCAATCACTGTGCTTGTTTGTGCATCTGTTTGTCTGTTCCTCTATTGATCTGTCCATCTATCTATACTCTGGTACTCAATCTAACTATATATTTACTATTTATTTACTTTATATTCCCCGCTCTGTTTGGATGTTTGTATATTCATCTAACTCCGCTTACTCGGGGTTACAGGTACTGGGACAAATCTTGAACACCATTACTTTTTCTTTAGCTCTGCCATAAGCAAAACATCGGAATATCGTTTGTGGTTTTACTTAAAGTCAGCAGCTTAAGCACGTATGTTGTCAAAGAGGCCAGACCCGAAAACAGGTCCCGGAACCAGAAGCAAATGTAGGCCAGAGTGGGGTTTCAACCCACAAGACTTCTAGTTTCCACTGTCTTAATTTATGAGTTTAATTAGGCGGTGTATGTTTGTGAAACAGAGGCAAAGTGACTGTTTGCAAACACGTTTGCTCTCGCTCCTTCACTTGATTGTGCAAAAACGCACGTTCCTATTGTATTCCTTAATGCTGAAATCAAAGAACAGCCCAAACGCATTCTAAGATCATGAAGCGATCTGGGCAAAAATAACTATCAGAGTTATGCACAGTCAGCAACCAGGACAGCTCTTTGGCGGTTCGTCAGACAAAGTCCTAGCCGCCATTGCTATGCCCGGGCACAAGCTGGGACGCAAGACTTAGACACCATAACGCTCTTCTTTGCTCCCTGAGTCACGCCGCACCACGAACCGCCCGTGGTTTTGCGAGAACGCGGATTTAAGGCGGACGATCTGGGACGGCTGCTGTGACGCAAGATGGACAATTTATAAGTTATTGGGTGCCAGTCTAGTGACCTGGCAAAGCCATCTCGTAATTTTCACTGGCTTGTTGGCCTGGCCATAGTAAGTCTTTCACTTGCTTTGTCCCAAGACACGAAGGTCTCGCTGGGTTGATATCACTAGGGGCGGCCCGAACTTGCTTCATCAAGGGCCATAATCGTTGCCAACACTCACAGAATTGCGCTAGTTCTCGTGAGAGATAGAGGGCAGCACACGTGCACTGCACGCGAGAAAAACACGCTAACCTGTCCTGGGAAAAGCAGAACTGTTGCGTTATCATGTCTAATTTAGAACATATATGATCTCCGTTTACTGAATAGAAAAAAATACCCTTACGGCAAAAGTTTTTTTTTAAATCACGCTTATTATTTTTGAAGGACGAAGTCATCTGATATATAAAGTAAATAATCATGGAGCTAGGGAAGACTTTTTGTACTAAGCCATTTGTACATTTGGCCTCCCCTCCACGCTTCGTCCTCACCCCCATAAAAAGCAAATTGTTTTGTCTATCTGTTGTCCAGACTTATTAGCCTAGTTTCTGAAGAGGTATTCAGTAATACAGTAACCTGGGGTGGCTTGCATGAGTGTTCTTATCTCCTATTCATACGTTAAAGTGGACGTAAAATACACAGGGCGAATGGGCCTTACGACCGCTGTTATAACTGGAACACCAGCCACGAAGGCTTATGCAAGCCAGCCCTGGACATTGAGTCTGTTGCTTTGGTAACTAATATCTAAGCAATGCAGCTTGTGATTTGTAGTCAGCTAACGACTCTTTAAGCCTTCCTCTGTTGTGACTGTTCAGCATGGACGTCCACTTTTTGTTGGACTGCCTTTCGTGTTTCGTTTTAATGTCAGACGAACATATGGCTGCGAAGACATAATAAACATTACATGTACGAAGCAGTCACAAAACTAAAGGTTTTTGCTAAATCACCGACATTTTCTCAACACTCTTGGAAGTTTACAACACGCACACATATACGATGTCAGAATGCTCCACTGTCCTAGTACTTCGCTAGTGATTTCACTTCTAACTCTTAACATAATTGCGTGACACGTTTTCCCAGCTTTCTTCACTAAATCACTTAGAGGGAGCCATTGTTAAAAATCATGAAATTTGTCATCCCATTGCTGTCGGTGTCTCGCGAAATCTGCAGCACCCCCATCCCCCCAAAAAGTATCGTGACGATCGATAGCGAAGATGCGAGCGACGAGTGGATGAGGCCAGAAAGACACGGGATTAAGGAGACCCAGGGATGCAGCAGCCGATGATTGACAAGGCAGCCTTCAACATGAGAGCGCATGCGTGGCGTGCACATTTTCTCGGCTGCAGGTCTTTTTTCGGAGGTATTGGCATGAGAGGAAGAAGGGGCATGGCCAGGGGCAGGCATGGGTGAAGGCTGAAGATGCCAAGGGAAAAAAATATTGAAGACAGAGCTGAAACGTCAAATACACGTTCGGGTGTTTAGTGATCTGTTTCTTAAATGCTTAAAAAAATTCAATATCCTGCGGACAGAGGACGTGCGCGTGGCGGGCGAAAGGCAAATGGTGTGTCAGGCGGAAGGGGTGGAGGGTTGAGGGTTAAGGGAAAGGAACAGAAGTGACGTCATCAGGATTAGCCTGGTTGCCTTGCTAACCGATCTGGTTCCCTTGTTTGAAACAGTTCTTACAGATCTTAAAAGCAGATCTTGATTGATTGAGCGACGGTCCGACGGAGGGCTGGATGGACGGAAAGAATAAACGACTTATGGATGGTGGACGTAGAATTTCTGGTCTGTTATTTTTTGAATGTCCACTAAATTGTACTCGTGCAGTAAATTCTGTGTGTAGATCCTTATAAGTTCCATGCTGGAACTAGATTAGCTCAGTCCTTTAACAGTCGAACCTGCTTTCAAATTTCTTACTTAGCAAAGTCACATGAACTGGGGACTGTATGAAAATTTATTAATCAATCTATTGATCGAGAGTTCCGATTCAAAGAAAAGTTTTTGAACTAACGGCTGCTTCCAAACCAAAGGCTACTTGACCGGCATCGTCACAGGACAAAGGACGAAAACACTCTTTCATTTTCCACCCCTCTTGACACTGGGACGGAGCTGAGATGGAGTGACAGCGTGCTGGTCTGTGCAAACTTTGGCGGTCGCCTCCAAAAGGCACTAGGAATAGATCCACAAGGTGTCGCTGTGCTTGACCAAGCGTTGTAACTTGATTTGCTAGGATAATATGAAGTCTGCAAATAGGGGGCCCCTTTATTGCGATGTGAAGGAAGGGGGAAAATCCATCTTGCCTCCATTTCACTTTTTTCTGGTTTCGAAATCCCCATTCTTCTCCGTGGATTTTGAGATTCTTAATTCGATCTCTTTCAACCGCGCGGGTTTCTCTCTTCACACAATGATTACCTCAGAGACCAGAGGAGAAGGGAATAAAGTTAATGACATTAACCTCGGTGGTAATGTCAAGACTGGAGTGCTGACTGGGATGAGTGGCAAGACGGTTTATTTGGTTTATACATATAAAATATATTCTATAGCCAGCAATAAATGACGCACAAGCGTATTTTGAGCCATCAATTACCAGGCGCAGAATCTACAACTGATCTTCATTCATTTAACCTTGTAAGGAGAAAGCGACACACGTTAAAGTTACTGAAATGTTACAGATTCAAAGTTCAAACACCACCACACGAACGATTTAATTAACATTACTTAAAATTAAACAATGCTTATCTATAGTGCCTACAAATGGTAAGGAAGAAGGAAGAAGACAGAAAGATTAGTTCGTAGCCAGAAATTAAATTCTTGAATATTGAGAATAGTATGCTAGATGTCTTTGCATTTGATCAAAAGAGGAGTTAGCTATAAGAATGACACAATGATAAGTTACAAAGATACACGGCAGGGGAAAGAGCAATACAGATGCAGTCTATGACATCCTGACAAGCTTGGTTTTGAATGCTGTGCCCTTGTTTCTTATTGGGTTCCCCTCGATCGCTTTTGCACATCTCATCACGCAACAGCAACCATCTAGCGGAACCAATCAAATACAGTCTTAAACAACAACAAAAAAAGTCTTCGCGCATGCGTCCTTCGTAGACAACGCCATATGTTTGTATGCATTTAGAAAGAGTTACGCTTTTTTGTTAACCCTTTTTTCATTGGCGAGAAAGAAGTATCGTGTGTTACGGTTAAAGATAGGGTTAGGGTTAAGGTTAGGGTTGTGTTGATTTGATATAAATTTGATGGTGTTTGTTCTGCAAATTTGCTGCTTTTTCATGTTTATCTGTCTCCTACAGTTTATCAGGCTAAGGTGGCCGCGATAGATGTGTCCTTAGTGCTTATCAGGCTAACGTAGCAGTGATAGATGTGTCCTTAGTGCTTATCAGGCTAACGTAGCAGTGATAGACATGTCTCAGACTAACTTGACTGATGCAAAAGGCAGTCTCGGCGTATCAGGCTAGCCTAGAGGTGATGGAGTTCCCTGCCAAGTATCTGATTGAAGCAGTTGGAGCGGAAGCGCCATCAGTGTTTACTTTCAGCAAACTTTAATCCACGCAGATGTGCAGCCCTGCATTTAGTCTTTTTAACTTTACGCAACCCTGCATTTAGTTTAACTTTGCCCAGCCCCGTATTTAGTCTGTAACCCTACGCAGCCCTGCATTTAGTCTAAATACGCAGCCCTACATTTAGTCTAACTCTATGCAACCTTGCACTTAGTTAATAACTCTATGCAGCTCTGCATTTAGTTTTTAACTCCGCGCATCCCTGCATTTAGTCTGTAACTCTATGCAACCTTGCATTTAGCTTATACCTCTAAGCAGCCCTGGATTTAGTCTGTAACCCTTTGCAGCCCTGCATTTAGTCTGTAACTCTATACAACCTTGCATTCAGTTTATAACTTTATGCTGTTCTGCATTTAGTCCGTAACTCTATGCAGCCCTGTTTTTAGTTTAACTCTAAACAGCCCTGCATTAGTCTTCAACAAAAGTTGTTTGAAGCAGCTACATTCTGCCCTCAAAGCCAAGAAATTAAGGATAAATTCTTGTAATCTTTTACATGTAGAATTCTGGAATGGTCTTTCTTCATTTGGTTTTTATTTCTTCAAAAGAGTGAACAACGCTCACCCATGTACCGATATGTTTTAAGGGAGCTAAACGTATTCATGTCCGGCATTTAAACTTTGAATACATGATTCTACCATGGCCACAAGTATGGCCACAAAACCATTATGATCCGTATGTTATGGCTTTCCAGTATGTTTATACAGATTTACTTTCAGCTACTGCAGACATGTAATTCTAATGAGAACTGATGTTCGTCTGGGATTTTACACTGTGCTGAGCTTGGCTCATGCTACGGAAGGGATATGTATGTGCGGTTTGAGCACTCTCATTAAACAGCGCCCTTCAACGTCCACTAAACGGATAACGGCAGCAAGATGATTTGTGGCGAGGCAGTATAATCTTCCGCGAGAGGCCGAATGGAGTCTGCACAACGTTTTCATGCTGGATTTGAACTCGTACCCTCAACAGACAAGTGTGATGGTCTACCAGTGGTCTGTCCGGCCCCCTCTTACTGCTTAGAGCACATAGAATGTATAGTTTCTCAATCTGATCTCCTTTCCATAAAGAATATGATGTATCCTACGCCAGAAACAGTGAAGGCGACAGAATAAACTGGGTTAATTTACGTTTTAGTGTTACTCCCGATCTGAACCAGGATAAAGGGCGAAAAGCGTGTGAGAGGGTAGTTTGAATTTGACATTTACCTGTACTTACTTCGCGCTTGCACGTATCTTGTCAATGTGCTACTTTCCGTTGCGACTACCTGCCTAGCTTTATCGTATCTTGCAAGGACTTTTGATAAATGCCCGTGACTGTTCTGTACCTGTAAATACACTGAAAGTAGATTGTTTTTAAAACTCCCACATAATGTGTCATATTTATATAGATGATGTAAGGGGGTAAAAATAAATGTGTGAGCTGCTGTTGTTAATCAGACCAAGGTTGTATCCCTTGAGGCAGATACCAAGTGTATAATCTATGGCGCAGCAGGGGACAGCTAGAGACGCTGGGTCAGGACCGACACGCCTGAAGGACTCTCGTAGGTAGCTAATGTCCCAAGAGGATACAAGATGGTGATGATGATGATGGATGATGGATTGACGATGATGGATGTATGATGGATGGATGGATGGATGGATGGATGGATGGATGGATGGATGGATGGATGGATGGATGGATGGAGACGACGACGACAACGATGATGATGACGACGACGACGATGCTGCTGAAGGTTGTAAGATTTTCCCTCCTTGAACTTTACGCACGTACGAACGCACGCACGTATATATATATATACACACAGCTGTGCACACGAACACAATTAAACATTCTCAACTTGAACAGACCACGGATGGACAGCCTCAGCAGCCAGCATTTCAGCCTCCGAACGAGCCAAACTAACAAGAAATGGCGTTGGAGTATTTTCCTGAGCCGCCTTTTGGTTCTTACATTTTTTACGCTGCTGCGGCAACATGGACATTTGGTAATTCATTCAGACTGAACTTCTGAGACTCCGCTCGTGCGCTGAGGGCTTGTTGGCACCGTGAGAAGGATCGAGCAGTCTGCAAGAGTCTACATAGCGTTCGCCAAATCAAATTCTCCGTCCATGAGAGCTGCGCGTGTCCTCACAGCGCCACCTCTGAGCGCTAACAGCCTTTGCCATACCGCTTTGCCCTCCTCAAACCTTTCTTTCATACTGGAACAGCTTGCGGTTCTGCATATGTCTTAGTGAAGCAGTTCAGGCTGTAAATGACCAAACACAAAAATCTACATGAAGTTCTGACATAACCTATTCTTTGACTTTACATTTATTTTACATGCTGCAGCGAGATTCAAAAGTACTATTTAATAACCAAAGTTTCCCTTAATTTAGTTTTTCTTGTCTTTAAAACATCGTGTCTTGAATCGTTAGCAATGGAGATTTTCTTTTTGTTTTATTTATTTATTTTGTAACGAAGGGCCATTGCAGTGAAAGGACAGTTAACGAGGTCTGAGGTAAAAACCGCTGACTTCCCACCCCCCTTCCTGTCTCATATATTTACTGCTTGTCATTTTCTACTCCCCTCGTCAAGTTCCTTCCTTTCGTAAAATAACTGAGCCATTAGTTTTTAACATGGAACTATTCTAGACAAAATCCGCTGCCCATGCTGTTGTCATGTTGGGAGGCAAGATTTAAAGGGATAACTTCGTTAATTCGTGGGTAAAACTAACAGAGACAAAATTGTATGTAAACTTGTAAATATAACATTAATATGGCATTGCAAGACCTTTGAATGTGTGATGAGGGCAACATTAGAAGTCCCTAAAATGCGACATGGAGAAGATTGCAAGTTTTTGAAGATGCAGTAAGAACGTTTTCAGCCCCTTAAAATGAGTTCAAGACAACATTGTAAGTGGTTTATATTTCAGAAGCAGTAAAGACATTACTGAAAAAAATTTAAAATGCTAATATTAACAGTCCTTTAATATGCCAAAGAGACAACCTTCAGCTTTGTAATCAAACAAGAACAAATGAGGACAGAGCGCTATAAATCGTCAAACGACAACCCCAACAAAGTACTGGCAGCGCTAGACACAACCGTGTGCTGACGTATGCAATCAAGGGAGCCTACCGTACCCTTGATTGCATACGTCAGCATACGGTTGTGTCTAGCGCTGCCAGTACTTTGTTGGGGTTGTCTTCAGCTTTGTCACAGATGCCAGTTGCTAACAACCGAGAAGCAAATACAGTCGCCGTCGCATAAGTGCAATTTGGATAAATATAACTCTCAGTTAAATGCAACTTTCTGTATGGAACAGAATTTATTATAGAATTGTTTTGAATAAATACAACTATCGAAATACAGCAAGATCGACTTCGGTAGCTGCAACTGTCTGATTAGTACAACTTTTTCGGTCAACCAAGTAGTTGCACTAATGCGGGGGCGAGTACAGTGTCAGAAGCACAGCACTGTAGACGGACAGCAATATTGAAACCACTGTAATTACTTTACTTAAAACAACACAAGTCAACGTCAAACGGTAGACAGCAACATTGCAAATTACCAAAGTCAACATTGCAACTCGTATTTGCAAGATGGACTGGGTTAATATTGTACACTGTACGTAAGCCAATTAGAAGGTAAAGAAATTGCTACTATACGTTGTTAATGTTACAAAGCTGTATAATGCTGTTTCCTTTTGTTTATTTTTTCAATAGCAGGAAAACAAGACAAGAATCAGCAAGGAATAAAGCAGAACCAAACGCTTTGTGCAGTTCCTGCCACTTGTATGTTGTCTTTTCAAAACTGACACTGCTGGGAATCGAAGTGAAGCTGTTACATAAATATTGACAAGACATGTTAGTCGACTGAGACAATGTGGCCCGTTGATAACGGAATTTGTCGAGGACGTTTGATTGAAAGACTCTGATGACAGAAACATTGCAGCCGCTCTGTCTGATCATACAGATGCTGAGAGTGAACCCCTCTTTTCAATCAGTCAGAGACTGGGAGCGGGAGAAGAGTTTGGCGAATCGATGTTTGCTAGCAGAAGTATTGGATTCTCGGCTCGATAATGTTAAAGATCACTATCATTCTGCACAGAGAAGTCCTGGAACATTTGCCTCCCCTAGAAAAAAGAAGGCCAAGCCCCCAATCGCCCGAGAGACGCAGAAAGGAGGGGAAAAAAGGCGGGAGGGAGAGAATAGGAATGAGAGAATTCCCGATTAAATTTGTTGTTACAGGCAGCTAAGTTTGTGGACACTGATAACATCCGCCCAGCAGCGTCCGTCAATATTTACCGCATATAACCCTCTGTTCAGTCTGTTTAAACGAACAACAAATACGGTACGGATCTCGAAAGTTAAACTGAGTGAATTCGGAAAAAAAGTTTGTTTAAACGGCAGCATTTTAGAGATACGACGATTTTAAGACATTCCGTTTGTAATCGTCTGGACAGCATGATATACGGCTGGGAACTTTTCCTCTGTTTTTTTTTCGGGGTGGGGTGGGGTATGTTTAATTTGTTTTTAAGGGTGAGGGTCTCTGGAAACTTGTGTTCGCAAAGCTGTAAAGTTGCATGTTTAATGACTCACACGGAAGCTGCAGAAAATGCACTTCAAGACATCTAACTGTTTTATTGACAACAACATCGAGCTGCGATTCAGATCTTCAGTTTTACTCGCCGACTTCATTATCGTGTGAAAATAAATTTCTATTAAGAAAAATAGTATGCAAATATCTTGAATTGACGTCATATGTTTCAAAAACGAAATGTTATTAGCATAGTTTCGATGAAATTTATAAGAAGGTTGTTGTTAGGATGGGTGGCTGTTTAGTGCTAAGTCAGCAGCGGAGATTATCTCACCTCAAGGGGAGGAGGAAGAAGGGTGAGGCGGTTAGAAGCATGGGAAGAAAGCCGGAATTCCCAGAGACCTCCACCCCCTCCCCTCGCGCATCCGACAGACAGCATCCAGCCATGTAAAGGTATAAAAGGGAAACCTTATCTGTGAAAGGCGTGACCGCTTGCGTCTCTCTGACGGATGGGTTGTCATCAAGACTCGAAATCCTATGAACTTGTTCGAGGATACGATGTTAGATATGATGTTAGGTGTGATTTAGACATGACTGCCAGCACACTTCCGCTCTCGGCGCATTGAGTGCGTAGTCGTGCTCTGTCAGCGATTTTTCTGACAGATAAGGGTGTCAAATATTGGGACAGGTGTAAGGAATGCGGAACAGAAAAATTCCTGCCTGTGTTCGTGCCTGTGTTCGTGCCTGTGTTCGTGCAAGTGTTTGTGCCTGTGTGCTAAGCTGGGACTGCACGTGAAGCCGACAGCTTGCTTTTCCAGATCTCTCTTAAAACTGTATACATCAATTGCATTTTACAAATACATGTATTTACACATATAGAGGTTCCCAAGAGTTCGCACTTGCGCATCTTTCCATCAACGATTGTTTGTTGAGGAAATACACCCCAAACAACGCATTCTCCAGGGGTTTCTTATTTTTCGGGGTTTTTTTTTTGGGTGGGGGAGAGCCTGGGGGAAGGGGAGGTATGGGAGTGGCTTCTGGCCACCCACCCGCCAGGACCTGGTCTTATATTGCTTTTAATCCATTAAAAAAAATTAGCTGTACATGGGATCATTTTCTAGTGTTGAGAACATTCAGAATCTGAAAAATCCCTCATGCGTTATTTCAGCTTTCCTTGTGTCACGCTCTATTGGTATTTATTAACAGATGATATTTATCTAAAGAACACAAATCGCACGAACACAAGCTGCATTTTCAATCAATGTTTCCTAACGACTTATTGAGAATAATAAATCGCAACATTCTTGAGAAGTCAGATTAAAACACATGCTTTCTGTGCTTCTAAAGGCAAACCAACCTAAATTTTCTTGGACTCTCTAGACTGGATCTCTTAAAAATATTTCGCAGCATGTCCCACTTGAGCTATTGGTTCCAGAGTGACGTTAATGAAGATATATTCAAGCAGGCAGGATTCAGTTTCCGCTTCGGTTCTTATACCCTTAGATATCAGACCAAAAGAAAATGCAAAAAGCCGAAAGATTCTTTTTTGCTATTAGCTCGGTTACATTTTTTTCAGGTTTGTCTTGAGATGTTACTCCTTGGCTGTTTTGTTCAGCAAATTTTTTAAAATTTTGGAAGCTTCATGTGTGCTGACTTTACTGTAGCGCATTACAGGAACGTTGAAGGGCAAAAAAGTCCCAGCGACGTCCCGGAACAAATGATGCATTATCAAAACAATACATCTTCCAAGCCGCCAATTCATATCAGATGGCAGACTGGCTCTACAAGTGGATTGGTGAAAATGGTTTGAGACGCAAGGGACAAAAAGAATGGCACTTGAAGCGGAAGGATTTTTTCCCTTAGCTTTTTATCCGTCTCTCTCTCTTTCCCAAAAACGAACAGCTTCCTTCCGCCATTCTTTGTCGACGAAATTGTCGTGTTGAGAGAAGTAGGACTTACTGCACGCCATGAAACTGCGAAGTCTGTTTTCGTTGACTTGTAGAAGTTTACTGTAGAAGCCTTTAAAGAACCAATGGAAAGGTCAATCGCTGGACTGCACTGTCCAGTCCTTGTGCATTCCTTAGCTACATTGTAATTTTCCATCGAAAAAAATTGCCCTTAAAAATCCAAATCTCGTTTGAATGAAAGCGTTAGGATTTGATATTTTGTTCTTATGGACTGAGCCATCATGTCTCTCACTCTCTGTGGTTTTCACTTCCCCCATCGCAGCGAAGTTTTAAAAAATCCCTTGGAATATTAACACCATTAATATTCCTTCTTTCAGCAGAACTGTTTTTCTGCACAGAAAATTAGTCTTCTCAAAAACAAGATCAGCCCCCGTATACAGTGTTGAAGCTTAAGCTAAGCAACTTGCAGGAAGTTTGAAAATTTGGCACAACGAAGGATGTCGTGCGGCTGCGAATATAATTAACGAGCGCTGCTAAACACGTCTTTGTGCTTTTGTTAACCCTTGTAGAGCCTCAGCTTTGGACAAGCTGCTGTCAATGACTTATTCTGCAGTACTCGCGCTGGCTCCTGTACTGGAAACGTCATCGTCAAAATTGTGAGAGGTGTGGAAAACGCGAGCTGGCTAGCCGAGACGAATGAAAAAGGATATAACTCATTTGACTGTCTCAGGCAGATTAGGTGCTCGGCCCTGAAATAAGAGCTCTTCATTCGCCGGTTTAGACTACCCAGGGACCGGCTGACACCGACGAACAGACGTGAGTCTGGGCGGATGTCCAGTGAGTGGGTTATCCTAGTTGCAGGAAGAGAAAATGTCTCTGATGAAAAGACCTTTACGCCGTGCTATAACGTCAATGGATGTTTACTGCACTACCGAGGTTTCACAGAGCTACATTTCACATCAAGAGGCGGTAAAAACTACACGAAACAGCAGTGACAGAGCAATGCCAGCGAATTTTCAAATTGCATTCTGCTAAGTGCTTCGATGTGTCTTACTCCAAAAAGCAGCTTCACATATCTTGTCTTTCCATCCGATCAGCTTTGTGGTGAAAATGTAATTCATCCCTGTACACCACATCCTGCAAAAAAAAAAGAAAATCTACCACCCACTCCCCCACCCACCCCACCACTTTTGCACTTTTGTGTACTGTTGTTTGTTGCAGCACCACATACGTCCCATAATATTGTGCATCTGTAGGTGTTGTCTGTTTTCAACATTTTGGTGACATCAAGGAGTGTAAGCTTTCAGTCTTTAGATTAAGGAAGAAATGGGAAGTTCCTTTGTGTGTGTGTGTGTGTATGTGTGTGTGTGTGTGTGTGAATGTCTACGCCTGCAGGATGGTTGTGTGTGAGAGACTGTATGTACGAGGGCCAGTCTGAAAGTCCGTGACACTATAGCATGAACATCTTTCGCTGTTGTGGACCCAAGTTTCAAAAAGGCAGTCTCAGAATCAGTTCTCGAAGACTGCGTCCAGGGAAGTTTTCAAACTGCTTGATAGAGCTTAGCTTACGAATCCTTACGTTAGACTCATGTTTTACTGAGATTAAAAAAAAGTCTAACACTGAAAGATTCCTATGAAAGGTTGGTCAACACTTTTGGCAAGAGTGTTTCATGCAAGGCCTGCGTGTGCAAGCGGTACGGTAAAGTCGAGCAGGTCAGGAGGAGTTTAGAATATGACACCCATCCTGGTCGGCCCGTTAGTGCCGTTACCTCAGAGAACATCACTGCTGTAAAAAAAACTGATTAGAGAAGATCCAGGATTCACCCTCACAGATATTGAAGAAGAGGCCATTGGCGTTGGAAGATCAGCAGCGGACACCATCATGGATCAGCATCTTGTTGTGCACAAGCGTTGGGATGGTTGGGCATCCCGTGATTTGAGTGAGGAACAAAAGAGGGGTTGTGTCGAGCGCTGAAGGACGATGTGGAGAACATCAACAGTGGACCTTCAAAATCAACACGGCAGATGCTTAAGGGAGACGAAACCTGGGTGAACCAGTTCGATCCACAAACGATGCAGTAGAGGTCTGTTGGGGTGTTTCCAGGTGACTCTCCCCACCACCACCAAATTCAGAAGAACAAGAAGCACAGGGAAACAGATGGTGACCTCTTTCTTTCGCCAAATGAGGGCAGTTTGCCACTTTGCCTCCAGAAGAAAGACGTACAGTCACCTATGACTGGAATGTCCATGGCAACTTGCCCAAATTCTTCGAGGTTTGGTGCAGACTCCATCCAAACTCAGCTCTGGCTGGATTGACGATGCATCATGACAACTCTCCAGCCCACACTGCCGGTGCAAAAAGAAAGTTTCTTGCAGAGGAGGACGTGCAACTGTTATCCCATCCACTGTATCCTCCAGACATCTCCCCTTGCATCTTCTTCCTGTTCTCACGTGCCAAGAAGAGGCTACGTAGAACATGGTTTAAGAGTCCTTAAGATGCCATCTGAGCCTTCATGAGAGCTATTGAGGGTATACAGGAAGCCAAGGGGTCTAAAGCCTGGACCAGCTGGTTCGAGAGAATAGCTAGCTCTATTGACCTTTAAGGGTGCTTCTTCGAGAAACCGACATAAATGGATTGTCTGTATGTCTTTTAGTTTCCTAGATTGTACGGACTTTCAGAGTGACCCTCGTACTGTGCTCCTCATTGTACTGACGTCCGGATACTTGTGTGTGTGACTGAATGCGCGTGGAAGATGTGTGTGTGTGTGACTAAATGTGCGTGCAAGATGCTTGTGCGTGTGTGACTAAACGCGAGACCAAGATGCTTATGTGTGTGTGTGAGACAGAGAGAGAGAGCGTGCGAGCGAGTGTGTGTGTGACTGGATACGCGTGCAAGATGTTTGTGTGTGTGTGTGAGAGAGAGAGAGAGAGCCTGAGAGCGAGTGTGTGTGTGACTGGATACGCGTGCAAGATGTTTGTGTGTGTGCGTGTGTGTGTGAGAGAGAGACTACTATATTCAGGTACAGTTGCTGGTGTTTGTGCTTTATACAACCTAAGTGCCCAGCGTGTGCTAACCCTAGCATTTGCACACATGTAAAAGGCTTGCGGTTTTTGTAACAGAAAAAAACTGTTCAGATAATTTAAAGTGTATGCGTTTGCCTTCGATATGTCCCGAGCATAAACAATATACAAATATTTAAATATAGATTTTTATAGATCTAGCTATACTTCATAAATGTACCTCTTTTGAAAATGCAATTTCAGTGCATGTAATATTTGGCTTCACTACTGAGTGAGGTTGCTGAGGTTTTTTTAAAAAAAACTCTCAAAGTATCATTAATGCAATGACACTGAAACAGCTCAGTACAGAATGGACTAAAACTTTCCCAGCTCTCTCTTCCAAACTCTAGCTGGCGTGAAGGTCTGTGTAACCAGTAACCGAGCTTTTGTTTGTATTTCTTTTCCCGTTTCCTCAAGTTTCACATTATCCTGTAAGATATTTTTCTAAAGAAACGTTTCGCTGATGAACAGAAGGATGAGAGAAGAAAGGCAGAGTGGGAGCCTGGGAGCATCGATTTTCTGTTGATTATGGTCGGTCCCCTTAGCAAAGCTCATTGTGAGCTCCCTGTGGACATCTGCTCAAAGTCAGATGGGCAAGGCGCGCTCTCTTTTCTTTCCCCTCTAGATATCGTCTTCCAGGCTCTGTCTTGTCCATTCTTTCATCTCTCCACCCCTTTTCTAAATTATCCTCCACAGGCAAGTCAACTAGTCGAAGAAATATTAATCTTTGTTAGGTGAGGGTGCTCTCGTTCAATGAGTCGAAATACTCAACAAATGTTAGCCGAAAAACGTCATTCTAGCCAAGCTTTCGGATATAGAAACGGTGGGCAGACAGTACATTCCAAAGGACTGTCCTAAATAAACCTTGAAGCACGCTGGGTCGCATGACTGTACATTCACTTTCGGTCATCAAAGCAGTGGTAAGCCCCGTTCAGTTTGATATTTTATGCGCACCTTTACGTTGGATAAGCGATAAGAACGCCTTGCAACCCACATTTTGCATGAGACTTCGTAGCTGCTCGTCCGTTCGTAAGAGTGCTCGTATGGCCCGTTCGCCCTGTGTAGTTTACGTGCACCTTTACGTATGAACAGGAGAAAAGAACGTTTATGCAACCCAGCCCAGGATAGAATCAAGTGGGCAGTCGGCTGGTTCTGGCGCACGACAGGTCATGATTTTTGCTTAATAAAGTTTGCAGATTACGATTGTCATTGCTGTTGTCTTTTTGTCAGCGTTTTCGGTGTTCCTTGTCTGGGGGAAACGTTAAAATAACCCCCTCCAGAAAGTAGAAATGTGACAACATAGAGAACTGGAGTGACTGCCTGGAGTGACGTCTTGTGACGTAGGACTCTTGGCTGCGAAAGGAATCCTCCCTTGGCTGCTGACGCGCAGAATTCGGCGACTTCTGTAACCGAAAGTTTTCAAGGAATGGAGAACCCACAGCTGCCGCCTCAAAGTCCTCCTTCTCTACTCTCCTCTCCCCACTTCCACTTCCACACCCGCACCCACGCCTTGCCTTTTGATGAAGGGACCAGTCTGAGCCTCTTGGCCGCGTCTGAACCCCATGGCTGTTTTACAGAGGCATCGAACTTTGGAAAGACAATTTCCTGTCCATTTCTCGCTGGCTGGCCCGAGAAAATAAGGCAGTGTGTGGGCCTGGGGAGTAGCACTGTGTACAGTATACACATGAAGGCCCGGGCCTTGGCTTGAATAACAAACCTTTCACATAATGCAGACGGTGACTAAGGGATAAGGTCGGTATTGCTCCTTTCTCGGGTCTTCCGTTGGGGTGGGGAGGGGCTGTCGTCTCCTTTCCCACACAGAACAACTATTTAAAATCTTGAGACGGTTGATCAAGCGAGGTTTGCAGTGTCTTGGGCTATTATTACAGCTCCGAATAAAATAACTGGGACTCGCCGAGTAAGATTTTCTCCCAGTTTTAAACTGTTATCACGTTATTCGAGAGGCCTGACCGTTATCATAATATATGCGTTAAAAAGCGAAGTAGTTTTATGCTGACGAATATGTGTCTATTTTCAGGGTCAAGTAAGTCAGCAACTTGAGAAGCATTAGGATCGTGGAAGGGTGCGTCATAAATGGGAACTGATGAACATATATTTATTGTACATGCAAAGCAAATATAAGATTAAAAGGTAAAGGTATATTCCCGTGACCTGTTTTAGGTCCTAAGGAACTAGAGGTGTTTCGACCCCCCTCCCCCCCGCAACAGTTTTCTGTGGGCCAGCATCGTGAGGGCGGTGCCCATCCCCTCTCCCTCGCTGCTCCCTTCCCTGATCCATGAATCAGGTGCACATTTGCAGCTGAGTGATGTGGGGGGGAGGGGGAGGGGAGGCGGAGGGAGGGGAGGGGAGGGGAGGGGAGTGTTGTGGAGGACGGGTATCGAACCAACGACTTGGATTCGGACGTCAACTCTCTACCAGTTCAACCACCCACCTCCCCATACAAATTTATTACTTGACAGTAAGTGGGGTTTGTCTTGATGAAGAATGTAGATATGGTTTCCCAGTGGAGAGGAGAAGAATATACTTAGAACACACTATGCTTGGATAATCCAAAACCTGACAGTCCCTTCGGGCAGAAATTCATCAGATAGTTGCATGCTTCTTTACCCGCCAGGCAAAGAAACATTTTACAGGCCGGACTGGAGAATCGAGCGCAGATTAATAAGTTTCCAGACCTCCCGACAGTTTTGTTAGCAATTTAACGCATTAAGTTACGCTAAAATGACAAAATTCCCCTTTCCATAATTGACAAAATTGCTCTAACACGTAAGCTTCAAAGAGAGCATATATTGGAAAATCGTGTTTATTACGAAAGCGGATCTGGGGTTAGGGAGTCGCGGCCTTGTTCGAACAAGATAGTTCACCCCTCGTGTCATCTGATCGATAATGTCCGCGTGCATGCGCGGGTGCATAGCGCAAGCTTTTTTCTATTGTTTTGCTGCCGAAAAAAATGTGGTTTCATTTAGCGCAAATGGACATTTTGGGTCACTTGTTGGCGTTACACACGTTAGTGTTATCAGCATGCAGCAGACACTGCAATCTGGTATAGCATAGAACTAATTGCAACAACAATAGTTTGTTAATATTTAATTTATACCTTTGTCTGTGACATTGATGGTGGAAACAATCATTAAAAGCAAGTTTTCACAATTGTTTGCTTAAGCGCCCAAGTGTCTTCGCTCGAGAGGCTGTTTGCAAATGAGTGTTTTTTCACACGCTGTCTGGTTTCCAGACTAAAGACACCGCTGTGGTTTGTCATTACATCATCAAGAGCAGTCAGAACCGTAACATCAAGATGCTGCCACTTTCCTCTCCAGGAGTGTTGTGTCTGGTTCTCGCGATGGGCGACTGTTTGTCTGGGAGGAATGTGTGTAGTTTTCGTACAGTTTATATGGGTGGACATGGTGCTTGAGGTCACGTATTGTCCTTCTAGGCAAAAGTCTAAGTGGCTGTTACGATTTTAAAATTTGAGTTGAAAGAGTGGGTTTGAGGCCAAAGACCGATAAAGTGTGCTCGCAGAAACCGAAAGGTCATAGGCTGAATCAAGAGGCGGGATAGGCGGAGAGAAGAAACACAGAGAAATGGGGAAGATAATCCAGACGCCATGCAAAATGGAAGTGGGGATTCTATGAGATTCCATTATAAACATTCTGACCTGCCATTCAATCTCCAGCAGCAGGTAATGCTCCCGTTTGGAAAGTTTATATCTGCTCCATGTTATGGAGAAGCCATTGATATTGTCTGACGTAGCAGCCTTACGCTCAATAAAAAAACCCCGGCCCCACTTATGTTGCAGCAGTTGGTGTATAGCCACCTTTGTCCTACAGTGTCGGGCGAAAATTGTCGGACCCCCAGCCACAAGTCGATGCAATTTGGTAATTGTGAACTGAAGCGGAGTCAGGACAGCGGAGCAGCCATTTCTTCATGTCTATGACTGAACCTTCTAGAACGCGCACGAGTTTATAGCCTGGCTTCGGAATGAAGCGCTGTCGTAAATAGGAATGGTAAGGGAACATTAAGCGACGTTTGTTGCATTCGATGGCCTCCGAGAAGCGGACCTGGTAGGGAACTCACTGCGCAAATGTGGCTGAGTTTGATTTGGATTCGCAGCGAATAAATCGTCAAGTTCCACTATGAAGTTAGTGCTGGTTGATTTAGGAGCGCTTAGGACAGACGAGCTTTAGCTTAAACAAAACTATGGAGTCGCAGTTTGAAGTTTTAACGCGAAAACTTTCGCACCCTTGTTGTTTTAACATTAGCTCTCAGACGGGTAGTTGCTTGCGGGCGCTGATCAATAATATTTAGCTTTCGACTGTGCAGTGCCCACGTAAGTGTAGTGTCATATCTCACCTTGGCCAGCGAATACGTTGCACAGATTTACTACCAGCTTATCTTATATTCTTTTATATTCTTTTTTGCCATAGTTGCTTGGTCGGTACAGTCTTTGATGTTTCAAAATAAATTAAGAGCTTTCGAAACTTCATCGCCTGTACGTCTACACACTTTTATGCACAGATGCGGAACCCAGAGTGTGTGCATGGGTATTTCGCGCTCTCGCCATTCTCATCATATGTCATCATTAACACACACATACACACACAAAAACCACCACCACCACCACCACCACCACCACCACCACCACCACCACCACCACCAACAACAACAACAACAACAAAAGAAGAAAAAAAAGAAGAATTAGTAGCTGTCTACCATCCGTCATCAGACAGATGCTGTCTCTCACTATTTCTGTTTAGGACAGAGGACTGGTCTGTTAGCACCTTATTCCCTCCTGCTCGAAAGCGTGGGGTTACGCACCATTCCCCACAACATTATGCAAGTGAAACAGCAGAAAATAAAACACAAAATCGAAACGTTTCTGTTACTGCTTTGTGACTTCATAGAGACTGGTGTTGGTGGGGCGGGAGACGAGTCGTTGGAAATCTGGGGGGGGGGGGGG
>SMGT01011169.1:360101-413430 GCA_004794575.1 Lanistes nyassanus
CAACAACAACAACAACAACAAAAGAAGAAAAAAAAGAAGAATTAGTAGCTGTCTACCATCCGTCATCAGACAGATGCTGTCTCTCACTATTTCTGTTTAGGACAGAGGACTGGTCTGTTAGCACCTTATTCCCTCCTGCTCGAAAGCGTGGGGTTACGCACCATTCCCCACAACATTATGCAAGTGAAACAGCAGAAAATAAAACACAAAATCGAAACGTTTCTGTTACTGCTTTGTGACTTCATAGAGACTGGTGTTGGTGGGGCGGGAGACGAGTCGTTGGAAATCTGGGGGGGGGGGGGGCTGCATGAGTGTTTTTATCGGGATTGACGGCCCACTCAACCTCTACATCTTTGCGATAGAGCAGGAGACAGGAAAGCCCGTGAAACGGATTAGTAACGGATTTCCACTTCATGGTTTCTAGACCAAGCTGGATCGGTGTCTGATCATGTCGCAACACAGTTCTGTGAAGAAACACGAGGAATGTTTCTTGTCCCCATTAAGTATCGATCTTTTTAACCGTGACATACTCGACCTCACCCACAGTCACATAAACGCTGATAGTGGCGGAGTAACCTGAAATGTCTTTTTTTTTTCAACTTGAGGTGGCGATTCTCGTCAAATAAAGACAGCGCTACCAGTTTAGCTGTTCAAGAGCTCTTTACTTTGATCGGTGTGGGCTATTCTCCAAATGAGTCCATCTGTCAAAGGATTTTTGTTTAGTCGTTTCAAAGAAACCAGCGTAGCAATCTCCAGTCTTGAACAAAATTCCCTCTTACTCCTGCGTGTGACTGGAGTTAAACAGAAATATTTTTAAAGGCCCAGCGGACAGCGATGAAGTTCGGCTCTTTAATGCTCTTTGATCTTTGCCGCTGGCAGTTCCTGTCCTTTTTATGTAGAATCCGGCAGAGATGCAGCAGAAGGTCGACTTCGTTGCCCCCGAGCTGGGACAATCGAAGTCTTTTGTGATGAAGTGCTGTCTTGTGCACCTTATCTGCTCGGTTCTGGAGAAAAGGAGTCAAGGAAAGAGCGGCGGACTCTGCGTATCAAAGATGTCAGTAACGCTCCTGTGATTGCGAATCGAGCCCAGCTCAGCTGTATATCGTTTGGTTATTCCCTTCTTGGGGTCTGTCTTGGCGTACAAAGGCCTGAAAGTCTGTTGCGTTACTTCTAGAAGTTGAAGGAGACTTGCAGACAGCCACAGGGATCATGTGATTTCAAATACTTTGTCGATGGGAAAGACGCTCAACTGAGGATGGAGACTTTTCACTAGTCGTGTTGGGCTGAGAGCAGATACAGACAGGCAGGCATCCGAACACACAGACACACGTTCCTACCGACGGGCAGACAGAGCGAAGGAGATTTGAGATTTTAAGAAACAAGTTTCTAAGTGATGAATGCATAGGGTGTTAGAAGATTTCACATGGCGCATTGCTTTCAAAACCCACCGTGAAAAGACGGCTCAGAGCCAAAGGGACTTAAACAGTTTCCTTTGGCCGCCGATCAGACGCGAAGCAGCTTGACACGGATGAACACCGGTGGGAAAAGCAGATCGATGGGCAGGAAAATTGTTGGTTTCCCAGGTTCAACACTTGTTTAATTGACCAGTCCATCAGGTCCAAGCAGCCTTTCATGTCTGTACGCCTCGCGTCACCATATTTAGTCCCGCAAAGAGGGCCTTGATATTGGTATAGCCCTGCAAATCTCTCGCAGACAAACCCCTCCAGGAAAACTCTGTCAGCAGAGGGAAAGTAAGCTTAGTTTTCTACATGTATGTTCCTCTGGCTTTTCCCGAATACTTCATAAAGTTTTAAACTAATCAATTTCCATAATCAAGATTAATATCTTAAAAGTAAGTAAAGTAAGCACCAATGCATAATATAACGACAACAAAGGATTATTTGACAATTACTGACGAATTAAATTTAAAACAAGGGAACTGGAATAAGCCAGAAAAAGACAAAGACGAAGACAATGCACAATTTTCGGGGCACTACCCCTTCATCAGGACGACACAAAAACGACGAAAAAAACGAAAAAGAAAAAGACTTAGCTGCAGTCGATGTGGCTGCATCTTTTTTCTTTTCTTTTCTTTCCCTTTTAATTACAGAAGAAAACAACAGTTGCCGAGAAGATAGCAGGAACCTTTTGTCACTATAGGAACATGGAGCTTCAAAATATAATTGCAATAAAGGAACACATAGGATATCTGGACGGCTACCCCCATATGATGCACCAAGTAAAAATATTGCTATCGGCCAATGGGGGGTTGCGCAAAATATTTCGCTATACTTTTCGACATTGTCACATGTCACCCTAGGCTATTACCTGTCATTCCTAGGTAAGCCTTTTAGCTCCCCCCTTTGTAAGCTAGTAGGGGGAAGATATGTCATCACCAGGCTATCGCTCCGCCCTTTCTGGACACTGAGTGGCTAGCTGGAAGCTTGCCATTGGTCAGCGCCGTTGGCCGGCTCCACCGAGTTCGACCAGAACCGGTTTAGCCCAGTTTTAAGGCGTCAGGGGGTTAGAATTTAAGGAGGGAAAACACGCGAGATAGACACAGAAGGATACACAGAGAGGGAGGAGAGAGGGGAGAACAGAGGGTCACATACAGAGAGGGATGTGCACCTAGGAAGAGACCCAGTGAAGCGACCACGTGCTAGCCTACGGACCTCAGTCGCCATCTTGCCAAAAGGAAGACTCCAGCTCTCTTGCAGTTACGAGTGTAATCTGCTGATCGCCTCGACGGACTGAGACGAAAAGAGACCACTGGACGTGTCTTATAAGTAAGGTCTGCTCTTACCTTAAACTTATCTTAGAGTCGGGGACTCGCGTTGATGTAAGATAAGTGTTTTTATCCTTTGTCTGTTGCACGTGGTATGACGTCATCAGGCAGCGTGTTACCCTAGACACGAGCGCGGTGATTCTTTGTAAATACTTTGTAGATATTTGATGTTGTCGAGCCAGTTAGGGTTTTGAAATATATGCTGAACAACAGTTCGCTGCAGTTGAGTGTTTTACGAGGGTGGGGGCTCTTGAGCTAGTAGTGTTTTGCCTGTGAGAGACTGAGCGAGCGTGTTGAAGTATGAGAATCTTTTCCCTCGGAAGATTGCTCTAGTTGTTCACATTATTTCACAGCATCGTCACCCTTTGGTTTAGAAACCACTGACCTAAAGCAGAAAAGGTTTTGGTGACGATTGCTAAATTAAATCTACATTTACAAGATCGCCATAAACAAGTTGTCCAGTAATTCTGGATAAGTCGAGTCCAATAAGATAAGGTACCCGCCCGTCGTGACAGACATGTTTGTCTACAACACAAGCTTCCCCCACATTCTACGAGCACATATCTTGATGCTCGCTTTCTAAGTAAATTCAAGGGATCGTTATGGGCCAGGCATGTTCTCATACCCCACAACATTAGCCATAGCTACCCACAATATTAGGAGTAATATACACATATAGAATGTTGGCTATAAATACGCCGGTCGTAGAAAGACCAGAAATATACAAGCGCTGCCTGTAAATGAATTTCCAAACTGCGGGGGACGCACATGTAGCCAAATATCATCTCAGCTATAGAGCAGCAAATAAACTGGGATTTCATCCAGTTAGCATCAGATCAATGGCCAGGACTTCCGCCGTGAATGCCTGGAGCTTGTGTCCTTCAGTGCTGCCGGTCATCCAGACGCATTTGCATGAAAAATAATTGTCTGGTGGGAAAACTGCTTCGGAGAGGAAGAAAGAAAATATTTGGTCGTCTGGTTTTGAGCCAGAGGCACTGACGTTGCCATGAAAAGAAAGGAAGAACAACCATTTAAATGAACTTGCAGACTTGATTTGTAACTTTTTAAAACTCTTGAAACATACTTCCAGAACGCGGCTGTCGCTAGGTCGAAGTCTAGTACCAATCGCTCGCAAAAAAGCTGGAAACACATGTTCTTAATGAACTAAGGTTTGAGTTTTTATCAGTTGTATGATTTGAATTTCTTTGTTGTGTGGTTTGAGTCTTGGATTGTTGTAGTTAACGCGTGTAAACTAAACTCTAAACGCAAAGCTTTCCTGAAAGGTAATGCGTGAGGGTCTTCGTGGAAAGTTTAAGCTGGGAAAAGTAAACTTGTGTGTGATAATTCCAACTGAAAGGTTTAAGTCTTTCTGACAGTTTCAGTTGCGGCACGTCCACTTAATTCGACTGAAACCCGTGTGCTAAATCTTTGTAAGGAACTTGTTAAAGTTTGAAGTTAGAGTTTGAAGGAGCCGAAGCTTGGAACGGATCTTACCACTTTAAATCAATTTAAAAATTCCCAAATATTGTCCTTTCTTTTCTTATGATCTATAGACCCCCTTCCTGTCAAGACAATGGCGGCGACTGGTTTTTGTGGTCTTCATCAGTCCGTAAACAAATTACTTCAGCCATATTGCCTCTCGTGTGGAACGCTGGGCGTGAGTTGTCGACGAGTTTATCTCTCTTGTTGTCTGGTGTCTAGGCACGCCTGGGGGTCGGGAGCCCGATGGTTTAATCACATAAGCGGAGCCACGCAAAGGGCCAGAATCCAATATACCAAGACCCAGTAATCTGGTTTTTAAATATGATCTGCAAAAGTAGGTTGGTGTGTAGAATCCAGATCGCTGGAAACACAGCCTTCCTCCACCTTCTTGCTGTGGTAAACAGGATGTCTTCTCTCATCTAGTGTTCGTATCAAGACGTTTCCACCTTCAGATTCTAAGCTGTTACAACAACAAAAACAACAACAACAAGTATTTTTATATAGCGCGGTTCCCCCGAAGGACTCAACTATCTAAGGGTTCTATTTTCTGAAGCTTTCATTGAAAAAATTCTTTTTTTCCCACACGAACACGGGTATTTAATAGCATTTCATTCTTTCACAATATCAAACTTTACCCCACTCCACCTTTTAAACTGCCCAAATTGAAGGTTGTTGTGCCGTGTTTTGATCGATGTTAGATATTTAAGCCTAGATATTGAACCGCATCCACTTTGTTTACGTCTGATTTGGGTTCAAGCACGATGCAATTATGTTAGGTCTTTATTGCGTGTATGAATCATTACAGTAGATCTGCACAATTATTTTAGAAAAATATGCTTTTTCTTGTGAAATATCGACTTTTGGAGAAAAAGGACAAAGAAAAGAAACGAAAGTCGAAATAAACTTAAAAAAAAGAAGAAACCCAGAGAGAGAGAGAGAGAGATCTCAGATGGCGAAGGATGTGTTAAAACGTGTGCTGTTTTTGATTCCCTCTTACTGTGATTTGTTAATAATTGCAGATATTATTTGCTCGTTATAATGAGCATGTTGTGCTGAGTTGTGTGTGGTGCCAGAGATCATCATTCCCTCAACACGCCATCGACACTTAAAAATTAGTTACTTGCTGTTAAATGCGCCACAGTTTGTGACACATTGTCGACGTCCGTTCCGTTCTGCAAGGCAATCGAGAGGTGAAGATGGGATGTAACTTTTACTGTGTGTGTAGCACAGGGACTACGCCCGTCTACCGTTCCCGGCGCTGTGAGTTTGTCCACCTGGCGTCTAATCCCAGAACTGTGTCTGTCTGTCCTGCAGCATTTACGGAAAGAAGTATGAGCGTGACCACTGACCCGGACATACCCGTCTTTCTACCCCGGCCCAACAACGTGACTTTTCACAGAGGGGATACGGCACTGCTGCCTTGTGCCATTGAAAATGTGGGCACCAAGACGGTAAGTGTCTCATTTCTTTTATCGTCTCGCTCTGCCATCTTCTCTTGTTCCCAGTTTTTGCGATTTTTCATTTTCTCTCCTGATTTTTATGTTCTTTTTTCTTTTTTCTTCCTGGTTGTAGGACTTCTCTTCCACCTGTTTCTTACCTGAATAGAACAGCTAATTTTGCAGTTATTGGCTTTGCTTTTACTTATGAAAACTTTATTATCTGATCGTTTTTATTTTTAATATTTGTGAAGTTCATAGATAGGGTCTTTCTCTTGCCTCAAAGAGCGGTCCACTTAGTGTCACATAATTGCAGTCCACTTAGTGTCACATAACTGCAGTCCACTTAGTGTCACATAATTGCAGTCCACTTAGTGTCACATACTTGCAGTCCACTTAGTGTCACATAATTGCAGTCCACTTAGTGTCACATAATTGCAGTCAACTTAGTGTCACATAACTGCAGTCCACTTAGTGTCACATAATTGCAGTCCACTTAGTGTCACATAATTGCATAGTTGTGAACAATGGAGGACCTTCAGTCTCAGATAGCCTTAGCGCACTTATTTCAACAATGAATCACTTTAAACTGTAATAAAAAAATACTCGGTCCATTTTTTAACAAAAGGGCATTTCCTTTTTACTTAGCAAAACGCCTATGGTCGTATCCACTTTGGGTATTGGTGGAAAGTGGTTGACTTGAAATTGAACAATTTAGTCAGCGATAATCCATACACTGTATTACTCAAAACGAAGCAATCCACGAAAGGAAAATGGAATGTGGAATGGAAGGAACAGCGATGAACCATGAAGAAAAGATGTTAAAATTGAAGGGAAAAAATGAGAGCATGGGAATTCACTGCAGAGTTTTTCAACAAAGACGTTCTCTCCCCGGTTGAGAGGAAGGCCCTGATGTGAGACAGACGCGCATCAGCCCAAGTCAGTCCAGTGCGGCTGCGCAGCCCATGCAACAGAAACTTATTTCCGCTTCCTTTGACGTGCTGCAAATTGATTTTTTCCGGAATTGTTTAGGACCTTTTGGGTGACCTGCACGATAAGGCTTCGTATCGCGTGTCTTGCGCGTGCGCACGGGAAAAACATTCAATAGACGTTTGTCACACCTGACCTAGAGACGCACGGCGAATGTAGGACCGAGCGAAAAGCGAGTTTCGCATGCCGCGATTGGCAGTTAATTATCCAAGGGTTACTCTCATTCGGCCAGGGGGGAAAATAGCGTGCCCCTCTTCTGACAGCCAAGGAAGTTTGACGCTATAGCGAATCAGCCAAGCGGTCTGTCCAGCGCATTTGCTTGCGAACAGAAACGCCCTGTTAACCATGCCAGATTGGAAAAGACAGAATTTCTTTTAACATGGAGGAGGAGCTATGAGTAATCAAGACAAACGAGCTTTGTGCTCAGCATAATAGGAAAATAAATCGGACGAGATACAGACAAGAAAATACAACAAAAAATCGAAAGCAAAAACAAACAAACAAAAAAATCCGTCACAGCGAAACTAAACAGAAAAAAGACAACGATCGTGTTATATATCCTTCAAAACAAAACCATAACTAATGTATTCATTTAAAGTCAACGACGACACTATAAGGCTAACAGTTTGAAAGGCTGGTGGAACACAGACGTTTAATTTCTCTACCAAGAATATCTTTCCACCGTAGAATTTATTTCTAAGAAAAATTGAAATATCTGTAATGTTTATATCTTTGTTCCTGAATGAACCCGTTTCAATTGTTCGTTGGCTGTAGTGTAAAACAAACATGAGAGGACAGAAAGAGAAGGAAAGGAAATTACCTGTGGTAGATTTAGCTGCCTGTAGAAGTACTTTCCTGTTCTCATCACAGTGTAGCATCCATCCTTAAACTGAGAAGAAAATTACAGTCTTGTAGACGAGCGGGCATATTAAAAGGAAAGCATCACTGTTTCAAACTACTTTCCTGGTTTATAAGCATGAAATGTTTTTAACTTACTGCTTTGAGTTATTATTTAATTATGATTTACTGTGATCCTGAGTGATATCGACTTTTTAATAAGCTAAGAAGTAATTCAGGAAAGTCGACTGGGACTGTAGACGTAGAAGCGACAATGGAGAGGAAGGGGCAGACGAAAGAAGCATCGTCGTGAGCTATTTTAAGACTTTTTTGTTGTAATCACTTTGATCACCAGAATTCGCCTGCTACATTCCCCACAGTTGCATAGTCTCCAAGAGTACACAGCGCAGCTAAAAACAGGAAGTGCTTAATTGGACCCTTGCTGATGTCCGTGCTTTGATGACGCATTTGTGCAATCCCCCTTCACACTTCCTCCACCTACCTCCTGTTTCCTTGTACCTATTGTCAAGGACTTCCTTTCCCCATCTAATGAAATATCCTGCCCTCTAGACACTGTCTGGGATGCTTCTAACCTGTTCAATGTACGTATGAATGCCTCGGCTAGTATGTTCGTCTGTGCTGCTGGTTGCGTAATGCGTGAGCTGTGCTCACTTGCTGCTGATGGAGCTGTTGCGTACGGCGTACATCATGTGAGGACAGCCCCCACCTCCACCCTTGTTGGATCTGTATAATTGATTGAGTTGGCGTTCATTCAGCGGGAGACTGGGATAGTCTAGCCAAAACCACCTGGCGGGATTAGAAAAACATCAAATTCGTGATGGGACATTATTAATTTATCTGGTAGCAATGAAACTTGTTTCGTCTCCCTTCTGTCTCCTTTTCTATTCTCCTCTCTTCTTTTCTTTTCTCTTCTCTTCTCTCTCTTTACTTCTCACCCCTGTCCTTCCCTCTTGTACCTTTCTCTATCGCGCTTTCGACAGGTGAACTTTCGCATGCATAATGCATATTCGAGAACCTAGTGCGCATACTCACATCTGAAAATAACCTGCTTTGTTACGCCAGGCAGTTCATCACTTTTCACGAATTTCTTCTTTGCAGCACCATTTGCATGGTATCGAGACCTTTTCCCTGCCACCTGCTAATTTTGTTTTAAATCCTGGAACCATGCCCCAGTCGTAGGTCTGGCTACCTCAGACGGCCATCCCTACCCGGCGGCTGACAGTATAAAGCTTTCCCAAACAAGTGCGAAAGTAGATTTCCAGTTGTTAACATAAACTTAGTGGTCTCGGCATGTAACAACGAGCAAATGGCGTTCACCCGTGGTCTGGCCAAAACTTGCCTCTCTGTGGGAGTTGGCTTGGCGTTCGGTGTAATCGTCTGACAGGCCAGGGTCTGTGCGCGCCTTGTTGGGCCGACATTCTTGAGATCGATTCTCAGTACCTCTGACGCTCCACTGACGCCTGGCTCTTGGTGTTTTCCATCTGTGCAATTTGCAAAATGGTCCACGTCACTCGGAATGCAAATCGCCAGATTAAGAATTCTCGTGCAAGCGAGCAGAAATTTCTCTCTCGGCATTAATCAGTTCGGTTACAACCAAAGGGGTAGTTCTCCCATTCCAATTACAATTTATTTTTTTCCCCAGCTTTTCGACCCGTTAGGAGCTCCAGGTCAAACGCCAATAGCCAGATAATTGGAAACCCGAGAAACTATGTCTGGAGTGAACGCTGCACGATGCAAAAGAGAGCAGGAAAAGTCCGTCAGTACTTTTCTTTCCCTCAAAAGGCAGATACTTCAAGTTCGTTTCCAAGCCCGGGCCACGATGTTTGGTGATTGAAATCAAAATATTCAGACTACTAGCAGTGGCTGTCTTACTGTCCTGCCTTTTGACTTTTTAATTGGCGCTCTTTAAAGTCTTTACTGACTAAAACACTTTGTTTTCCACAAATTTATTTCCCTCTAACTTTTGAACCTCCCAGAACGGTCGAAAACAAACCCCTCGCGGTGCTTGACAAGGAAAAATTCAAATACAAAAACAATGTTCACTGTGCCAGTTTCATTTCAATGTTGTGCAGTCATTTTGCGTTTGATGATAAATGGAAAAAGCATTTCTATTGCATGGTTTCAACAGAGACGACAAATACGTGTGCTAACAAGCAAGAAGTAGTAAATTGCATTGCATGTCTAGAACCATTGGAAAGAAAAATAAACAAGAAAGAAAGAGGAAGGTAGAAAAAAGTGAGAAAGAAATAAAGAGTAAATAAACAAGAAAAAAAGAACCCAATACCGAGTTTCATCATTAACTTTTTTCAACCAAGGCAGCTTAATTGATTTCTGCTCTAAAACTAAAGCACACATATCGGCCGGTCCTTAAAGACGAGGATTAAGTTAAGCATGTCCGTCTGGATCGGCAGGATAAGAAAGGGGGGGGGGGGAACCCACGATTCCTATGTCTTTTACAAATCGTTTTTTTAAAAGAAAGAATCCATAAATCTCGGTAGCAATTACGCTGAGAAGGCTTGAATAGCCTGCATATCCTTACATTAAAGTAAAATTTACCTAAAACGTTCGTTCGACAGCCAAAGTTTGGGATCTCCAGGCAAGTATAGGTACTGGTTTCCGCTACCGTTCAGTTTGTGACTGGCAATTTTACTGTTCTAGAATATTACAGAGGCTACCATGTTCTTGGCAGCAAACTCCTGCCTTGACGACTATAATGTTCAGGCTTGGTTTTTTTGTGATTGGTCTCGAAAGAAACCTGTGATGAAAGGGTTGAATTGTCGTGATGGCATTGTAATTAAGACAACGCGTCTGGTCATAAGACTAGACACCGTACGGGGGCATCTTCTCAAGCAAATAAATGTCAAGTAATAAAGAACAAATGAGGACAGAGCGCTATAAATCATCAAATGATAATCCAATGATAATTGTGTCTAGCGCTGCCAGTTCTTTGTTGGGATTATAAATAAATGTCCGTAAATTCATAGGAGCAGGTGGACTGTTGAAGAAGACAGGGAATATGAAAAGAAATAGAAAAGGTCCAAGGTTCGGTTGCACGAGAGGGTCATGACTGCTTTTCTGATCGTAACAGTGGTCGTACGGCCTGTGTACTTTTCATACACCTTTGCATGATAAGCCCTACCCGAACCACCCCAAGACCAGTCTGCGCAAGAGCTCGAATCAACACCTGCAGTTACAGGAGGTTTGTAAGTCCCCCTCTGTACTGCACTGTAGAATTATGCGCTTTGCGAAGATGAGATAGGAACGCCCCATGCAAGCCTGGCCTGGGAGGATTTGAGCCACAGAAACCTCATTTGCCCCTCTGCTGTATTGGTACACGTTGTGCATACAAGATGTCCACCCAGCAGGACGAGGTGTAACAGAGAGTATCAGTCTTTTTCTTTTTAAATTTCTAATAGGACTGTGTTAGAGTCTACAGGCAGTAGTCGACCTTTCTCGTCGCGTAGAAGAAGAAACAATTTCCGGCAAGAATCAAATCATCTCGTTCAGGGACAAACGTCTTCATCGGCTGGCGCGCTTCCAGCGGTCGAGATGTCAGCCAGAGAGAGTGTGAAAGGAAACGTTGGAGAAGAACAAAAGTTTCATTTCTCGATTAGCGCGATCGACTGGTGGTACGACTTTTGTCAGAGTTCGCGTGGCGGGGCGCGAGTGCCATACCAAGAGACGACATGGAAGGAAGAAAGCAAATGAACGAAGACGAAAGAAGGATAGAGAATGGAAACAAAGAAAGAAAAAGAAAATAGACACAAAATAATATAATAAAAACAGTGGAAAGAATGGAAATAAACAAATGAAGATTTATTATTTTCGTTTTTAGAAGCATACTGGTCTAATGGGGAAGAAGAGCAGTGGGGTGAGAAAAAAGAAAGGAAATGAGAGAACACTTGGGAGAAACATGTAATCTGATGGTAGAGGACGGAAGCATAATGATTTTTTTAAAGTTTTCTCAAATGACTGCCGAAGATTAGAATCTCGCATGACACAGAGCTGTCCTAGGTTTCTAGTATGCAGAAGGACGACACACGAACGCAGGCTGCTCCACTCGTTGTCCTCGCTATGTGTGTCTGACAGACAAGCCTGTTGGGAACGGGTTAGACGGAGGTTACCTCGAATCAAAAATTCACCGCGTGCTCCCTAGAGTAAAGATTATGAGTCCGTTTCGTGAATTTGCGTAAGCGTCGCTAAGAAAAATTGACTTTTCAAAGAGAGTCTCTTTCCTACTCACTTTCACCTCCCCGCTAGCGAGGGCAGACTCAGTCACTAGACCCGTTAACGAAGTGACCATCACGGAGGTACACGGTACAGCGTGTTCGGGGTATCTCTAAGAAGTTCTGATGTAAAGTGGGACAACATCTTAAATTTTTTTGTCATGTCAGATTCAGCCTCCGTCGCTATCTGTTTTCTCGCAATGCGTCTCCAGCACCGACTGTGATGGAGTGGGGAGGAACAAAATTCAAATTCTATATCTTTTTAACGGTTGAACGGCACCGCCTATCAATCCGTACACGATTATAAGTAGCTTGAACTGAAAAAATTCTTATCCGATTTCTCTTCGATTTAATATCCGTGCGAGTGCCGACCCGTTTGACTTTGACGATCGTAACCCCAAAAGTGTACCGGCTACACCTGAGACCTATGGGATACAGTTTGACAGATACCTCTCAGATAGTTTAATGACCATCGGGTGTCACCTAGTCATGCAACGACCTAGCGCTACATTGAACTATGCCAGACCCTTCCGAGATATACAAGAGATCACAGGTGCTGGTAGAATCTTTAAAAATACGACAAATAAACATTTAGAACATATCATATCGGGGATGAAGGCAAACACGACTGTTTAGCTTTTAACTGCGTTATGAAAAGTCGACTACGGAGAGTTTGTGCATCACGTGACAGCTCTCTTTGGCGTCGGCTGTGTAGAATGTCCCGGCAATGGAAACCGCTGACAGTCTTGGGGAAGATCACGGATTTTGGCTTTAGGGAAGGAAGGGCAAAACTATCATCTTATTTTTTCTTTGTTTTTGTTGTTTTACCACGAAAGAGTGCGGCCTGCGGGTATACGTAAATATAAGATTTTTTTAAAATGCGACACCATTCAGTTTTCAAATTTGTTTTTCCCTGACCTGATTGCACTTCGGTAGCTCGTGGGGGTTGCTTCCTTCCTCCCTTGCTTTCGCCATTGATTCCTACTTTCCTTTCTTCTTTTTAACTTTTCTTTTTTCTTTTTCTGTTTCCTTCCTTTTATTTTCCTTGTATCGTTTTCTCTCTCTTTTTTGATAATTGTTTTTGTCTATTTTCATTTCTTTCCTTTCTCCCGATATTCCTTTTATCGTTTTCTTTTTCTCGTTATTATTAACTTCTTTAGTTCTCTTTATTTTCGTTTGCTTTTTGAGGGTTGAAAAGATTTTCGGTATCCAGGTACTCTTAGATCGGACGCACTTGTCAGTACATAGGCGCCATTTTTTGTTGTAGATTTTGCAGGTACGCTTGTTATGTTGCTGGGCAATCAATACATGATGCATTGTTGTCGAGTGGTACCGTCCTTTTGGTGTTAACTGCAAAGACCTGTTTAGTCTCGCTGTGCACAGGCGCCGTCAGGAAAGTTTTCTTCTGTAGCTGCTAAAATTATTCTTCATTCTTTTTTCATGTTATCTCTTAATTCGTTTTTTTCTTCAAATGGACACCTGGTTTGGTGACGATACTTCTTTCATTCGTTCGTGGCTTCATTGGCCACTTCTACGTGCTTGTCTCCGCTGTCACACTCAATAAAAGCACTTGAAGAAGATGACTTGAATAGTAAAGGGAAATAATCTTATTTTCATATGCTGGCAGCACCTTGTCCGCCTTGCTTCACGCCCCAGGAGACACCGGAATGTGGGCATGCGCATTAAATACCTGCATTTTAAGAGCCAGAGGGAATATAGTTCATTTGCATGGGAAATCGGGGTGACGGCGGAAGAGCATCACTTGGGACTATATTCAGTCGAACAAACCAGCAGTAACAAGGCCGAGGGGAGGGAGTGAAATATCGATGTTGATATTGCCGTGTTGGTGATCGCTAGCGCGGTGTTGCAGGTCCCGCGCGTTCATTGTGCGTGGTGTCTAATGAGTTACACCTTTGGTGTACTGAAGACGGGCGATTTCCAATGTGTTACAGTTACCCACATTTCAATGAACGCGGTGAATAATGGGTAATAGTTCATTCAAAATGCACAGTGCTTAGGTTACAGTTCTCTTGCATTCAGTATGCACCGTGCTTTTCGAGCAGTTAACAGAACTGTAGGAGGGCAGGAAGACAGTGAAAAGGATATTTTGAGTTTGGTCTCGCACGCATGCTGTTTTGAGGGCGTGCTGGTGGGGATCCCGCAAGCAAGTCGGTGTCTGGCGACATTAGGTTTCAATTCTGTGCCCCAGAAGTTTCAGGAATGAAAATCAAATTATTCAGAACAGTGAACACATTTACGGAGCCTCCAAACGCAGTGGCCTGGCCATACATCAGCCCGTCTGCAGCAGCCGGTCCGCGAGGACTTCGGAGCGCGAAAATCCTGCGTGAAATGAGCAGCTGTTTATGGGGTTTACTGCGGGTGTAAACACGGCCGAACCGCGACCATACCGTCGCGTGGACGAGACATAAAAGGGAAAGTCGACAACTTTAAGGCAGGGCCTTAACGGCGGGGCCGCCTATTGATTGGCAGGACTGGACAACGATTCATCACGTAGCTGGAGTGGCCCCTAATTTCGTCTCCTCTCGCGGGACTTTCGTGCGAGGCAGCACGGGCTTGTCAGTGACGTATCCCCGACTGCGCACCTTGCACCATCGAGGGGGTAATCACTAATTAATAGAACCTACCGGATGGGGGAGGGGTTTTTGGGCCAATAGAGAGTGCTGACAAACCGGGTCTGGCTTGATCATGTGATGCTGGCATCCCTTTTCACTATCCCCTCCCCCAATCCTTCCACACTCTTCAAGCTGTTTGCCTGGCTACATCTCTAACACTGAAGACTGCTCATTTTCAGAAGCTACGTGTCCATCCAGCTGTTCCATCCCATATTATAGCCTGATTCCTGCAGCCAACACACACACACACCCTCACACACACACACACCCTCACACACACAATGTTAAAGAAAACTACTAACTCTCAACCTTTTAGCCATTCATCTTTTTTGTCAACTCACTCAGACACCCACCTGTCCACTCTCAATCACTCACTGAATCTATGTCACACACAGCCAACCAAATTTCGCTCGTTAGGTCACTCACTTGTTTGTTTTTAGTAAACCCACCCAAATACCTACCCAAACGCTGGTTGCACGTACAGACATACAAAAGAATTATTATACGGCGTTCCTTTTATACGCCTGATAATAAAATAGTTGAATTTTATATGATTGTAGTCACTTCTTGGTATGTAGTGATACCAACTATGTCTATAATAATGCCGTAATATTTGTTCATAATTGAGAGATAACTGACAGAGCGAAGGACATCGACGTCGATAGATATTTACAGGAGGTAGGTAAATGACCACAGATTTTACGTAGTGCCAGAGTGCATATATGGATTTCTTCTTTCACCATGCATCTTGTTCTGTGGATTTATTCCCTGTTAGCACACAATTCAGGTCCAACGCTGGCGGAATCTGGCTGTGAAGCGGCCGATGTTGAGCAGACAAATGCTGGTTGCGAGTTCTCTCTCAATGCAGTATCGATTTACAACGCGCCACAAACCACCAGCATGGCGGACCGCTGTGTCGTAACAGCTAAGTGCCCGCATCCAACAGACGCCGTCTGACAACACGAGATGCTGACTTCAGCACTTGAACACGACCGCGGCAATGCGAGCTTCTTGCCCAGAACCTTATTGTCTCGCTGTTTAATCAAGAGGAAAGCTTTGCGCTCAAAAAGAAATGGCATGGCCTCCCCTATTAGACCGCGCCAGCCAGCCAATCCGCTTGCAGATGGAGCACATTTAGTAGCCCCTGGAATATTGCTCCGCATCATTCTTGTTTCAATCCGTCGATATCAGCCATCCACGTAAATCGATGTAGGAGTGAGCAGATTAATTGATCTGGGGATTCGGGGACCGGATGATTGATCGGACTGATTTCTGCTCACTAGGAGAGAGCCTGGGGTTGGAATCAGCTTGCTTTTATGCTTCATGCGCGAAGACACTATATGCGGCAAACTAGTTACGACGCTTTCTGTGACCGCGTGACTAAGCTAAAGTAAAAAATAAATTTATGAAAATATGCAACTCTGAGTTTGGAAGTAGGGAGAGGATTGAATTCCGAGGTCTACAAGAGAGCAAAAGAAATCAGAAAACTAAAGCTCCCGTATGTAAATAGACTGAAGATGGGGGAGGGAGGGGATCGAGCGATTTTTGATATTGAACTCATATTGAACTCATAACGGAAACTGTTCACCGCCCTGCTAGCTCTGTCTGTTGGCCAATGAAAGCCAGCGCAGACCAGTTTACAAGCGCCCAACAGTTTGCCTAAAACTACTTCTAGCAGGGTTGTTTACTAATAACAGCTGTTATAAAGTTCTTGGTCTTCGGGGTTCTTCAGTATTAAAAGCTGTTCTTTTTTTTAAAAATCTAAATCAACTTCAACACAGGTTATTTCACTGAAACGGGTCTTCGCTGCTCTCAAACCTCGAACTTCTTAAAATCTGGACCTAAACTATTTCTTATGAAAATGGAAAAATAACCCGGAAGTAAATGGCAAACAAATAAAACACTTAAATGGGATTCATGTCTGGCTGCATGCGACCGTCCAAGCACAACAGCGAGCAGATGGACAGCTATGTAAAGAAACGCGAATTGTTTATTTTGCTAGGAAGATGTTAAGGAATACGCCCATGGGTCAGAAAAGTCTGGCGTCACGTGACATTGTGATATGTGCTAACGTCTATTAGAGTGAACAACGGTGTACACTTTTTATCTTTAACATTTCCTGGCACCCGTGAGAAGATCGTTTGTTGACAAGAAGATTTTTCAAACTTACTGTTTCTCAGCAAATGAAATGAAAATTTTCCTCTTTGTTACCATTCCTGGCATTTGGGAAATGTGTACTTGTTCACAGAAGAAAGGCTTTATAAACATTACTATTTCGTATTAAATATTAAATGCCGTTGAAGGGGTTGCAGCTGTTTCTCCGAACCAAAACAGTTCAAACTTTTCTGATAACTTCAAATATGTACATATGTTCTGTGTTGCAAAGAAATGTTGCGTTTGCCGATGACAAGCGAAATACAGGATTTTCCATCTAACCTTCTTCAAGCAGTTAAAGTCTTACGACCAGCAAGGGTTTGTTTCTGTCCGCCTGCAGCCATGATCTTCTGGTGGCAGAAGACAGCGCCATGGCTTTTAGAGGGATTATATGGGTTTCGACCGTCAAAGATTGATACATTTTATGATTGCATCGTATGCACGACTTAACTTATTTTTTGCATTTTTTATAAATTGCTTAAAATAATGAAGAGTGAAATTACGAAAGAGACAAAAAGCAAAAAATGGAACATATCCACCAATAAACATTTTCAGACATAAAAAAAGGGGGTAATAAGAAGGAAAGGGGAGAAAACAACAACAAAGAGGGAACAACTAAAGAGAAAGAAAGACGGAAGGAGCTGAACGAAAGAAAGAACCAAAGAGGACAAGCTAAAGAGAAAATCATCGAACGATTTTCCCGTTTCTGTAATCATGTCGACTTGGCGGAGCAGAATCGTCTGTCTTCAAGAAGGATGGTTGACAGTCTCGTCTGCAGCAAGGCATCACGTCTTGTTAACCACCACTACATCTTCTTTTGCAGCTGTATCGCAGGCGCCAGATGGACAGAGTCGTTGCGTGCCTGCGCGTTCACGTGCGCGCGCGCTGGACGTGGTGTGGTTCTGCATTCAAGTTATCGTTCTTCGGTTTATGAACGAGCAAAGGGGATGATTTCTCTGATGACGTTGGACAAAACCTTTTTTTTATATGCAGTTTTCTTCTTCGCTATGTATTCTGTTCGTTCGATTTTGTCGAACTGTAGGAAACCGATTTTCCGGAGTACATTCCTTGCTTTTCCTACTACATCATGAGTGCATGAGAAGTAACTGCACGAGTCTATATCCAGCTGTACTTGGTTACGGTAGTGGTCTGTGAGTGAGGGGGGGGGGGGGTGGAGGCTTCATCTTCTCTGGCACAGCCTCGAAGGGGACATAATCTGGGACCACTTTTTTACGATATCTGGTTTACATGGTTACTAACGACTCAAAAACACCGGTAAAAATGAAGCTGTTGCAAAAAATAATTATCTGTGACAGCATGCAAAAATTTCCGCCTCTTTGCTTTCTCCCGCTTTTTGTGAGCAATGCTGTAGCGAAAATTTGTGTCTGCACATACGAATTCCATCCAGCTTGGTGTAATTAAATTACCTTGTCGCACGTTGGGGTTGGTTTGTTATGTGTGAACACGGCACGATAAGTCTGAAGCCTGTCCGACAAGGCTTAGATCGTGTGGGCTGGAGAGTGGGCTTAGATCGTGTGGGCCGGAGAGTGGGCTTAGATCGTGTGGGCTGGAGAGTGGGTTTAGTCTGTGTGAGCTGGAAAGTGGGCTTAATTCGTGTGGGCTGGAGAGTGGGCTTAGATCGTGTGGGCTGGAGAGTGGGTTTAGTTCGTGTGAGCTGGAAAGTGGTCTTAATTCGTGTGGGCTTAGATCGTGTGGGCTGGAGAGTCGGTTTGGTTTGTGTGGGCTGGAGAGTGGGCCTAATTCGTGCGAGCTGGAGAGTGGGCTTCATTCGTGTGGGCTTAATCTGTGCTGTCTGAAGAGTGGGCCTAGTCTGTTGTATGAAGAGTGGCCTTAGTTCGTGTAGACTGACGAGTGACCTTAATTCGTGTTGGCGTGTTGTGGGGTTAGTTCGAGTGGGTTGGATAGTGGCCTAAGTTCGTGAGGGCTGGAGTGTGGGCTTTATAAACATTACTATTTCATGTTAAATATTAAATGCCGTTGAAGGGGTTGCAGCTGTTTCTCCGAACCAAAACAGTTCAAACTTCTCTGAAGTGTGGGCTTAGTTCGTGGGATGGTGGTGGAAAAGAAACGAGCTGTCTGAAGCAAAATAAAAGAAAAAGAGTTTTCTAACATGACTGGGAGGAGACTTTCAACTCTGTCACTCGCTGCTTGTCCAGAATTTAAGCACGTGCCAGATCCGACACCAAGTAGGCAGTCAGCATCTGCCAGACCTATTCAAGGCAAACGAAGCATGGCTGATGTCCCGCCGACGTGGAAAGCAGACACTCAAACATATTAAAAACGAATGTCGGGTGCCGACCTTCCTGCACCGCTTGACAACGCCATTAAAGCGACTAAACTGGGGAGAAGAGAACCGGGCATATATTTTTGCGCGCAGCTGTGCAGGATGTACGCCTTCAGTTCGGCAAATCCACGAACATGAAAAAATTAGAAAACGTCCAGTAGCACTCCTTGCATGGTTAGAGGCATCGGAGACATCACTAGGGCTATGTTTGTTCGTGACAATTCGGAATGAAAAGTGAAAAGAGTAAAACAGACTAGTTTTCTAAAAATGTTTTGCTCCATTTAATATTTGGCTTAAACTGAAGTGTTCTAATCAAAACTAAAAGTATTAACTCTCATTTCCGCCTGATTCTTAATAAATAGTTGATTCGGTAAAACAATATTGAAAATCGCTATCACATCCATACAGATTCTAGAACGGTCCTCTTTGCATGGTTTTATTGTAAAAAAAATTAATAAGACGAGAAGAAGAAAAGAACACACGAAAGAACCAATGAGGAAAGGGAGAGGGGGAGACGAAAGACTACAAAAAAGAAGAAAAAGAAGATGAGGAGGAAGGACAGGAAAAAGAGGAAAGCGTGACGCCAGGGGAGGAGTGAAAAGAGGAAAGAAAGAGGAAAGCATGACGCGAGAGGAGGATTGAAAAGAGGAAAGAAGAAGGAAAGCGTGACGCGAGAGGAGGATTGAACAGAGGAAAGCGTGACGCGAGAGTGAAAAGAGGAAAGCGTGACGCGAGAGGAGGAGTGGAAAGAGGAAAGAGGAGGACAGAATAGCTGCCCTTTGATCAGGTTTAGCTGGCTTTATCTTCGACTAGTGGGTTCAGTTGCCACTCCTCTGTAGCCATCAGTTTCAGTGGCCGCTGTGCCAGCTTGATTACAGGAATCGATCTTGAGAGATGGAGGGGAGGGATGGGGTGTATTTGAAAGCAGAGAAGGACAACAACGGACTGTCCAGTGAACTGCGAAGAAGAGACCAGGATTAAAGAAAAGGAGGGAACTGTCAGAAATGAAGAAAGTTGGGTGCTGATGAGAAGGAGTGTTGTATCCATGACGAACCTCCTCAGCGTCTAGCATTTTGTTTGGAAACATCGTTTGAGCAGCAATGTCGTGATGGACGCATCTGTCTGTTGTAGCTAAAGAACTTTGATATCTCCCTTGCTTCCTTGTATGAAATTATATTGGTTGGGACTTTCGTGACGTCGTTTAGGAAAGATTGACCCATGCAAATATTTCTCATCAAGTTTCTCAGATGATAAAACTACCGTCTTTTAAAAATGTTGTGGAGAAGTGCCAGTTTAGCAAATCTGAAACCTCACTTTTTTTAGACTACGGTGTCTTAAAATGGACAACACCCTTCTATAAGATCCAAGAATTCACTACGCCCTTTTATAAGATTCAACAATTCACGACACCCTTCTATAAAATCCAAGAATTCATGACGCCCTTAAATAAGATCCAACAATTCATGACACCGTTCTAAAAAATCCGACAATGCACGACACCCATCTATAAGATCCAAGAATTCACTACGCCCTTTTATAAGATTTAACAATGCCATGCACGACACCCTTCTATGTGATCCAACAAGATATGCGTACTACTAGATCCAACTTGTTTGCGCGCGTGCGCACACACACACACAGTTTGGCGATCCCGCATTAGTGTGGCACTGGGGGTGAGATTGCCTCATGTGTTCACAGACAGCGATGGATCTTGCGATGACCCGACTGTTAAGACACGCAAGGCGGCCATTAGCTTGAATCTTCATGGGCTTCGTTTATGCAGCGATGTAGTTCTATCTGGTTTATCTCCCCCCACCCCCAACACACAGGAATCAAAGAGAAACAATAATTGCTTTAACGAAGAATAAATGCGCTTAACAGTGTGCCCTGCTTTTTCAAGTCTTAAGTTCTCAGAACTGTTAATGCTTACTAACTCGAAATACGAGTCCTCGCGGTTTCTTTTTATTTTACGTTAGACGATCAGATATGACGATGTAAGAAAAAGGCGTCAGTATTTAAACAACGACGTAATAAACCATAGTGCGCTGTGTTGCAGCTTGTGACAACACTTTAGGTACCATCGCTTTATCAATATAATTTATTTACATAGGTTATCTCCAGTGCAAAACATCGATGTTAAACTTTCATGCTCATTTATCCTAACAGGTTCAAGAATGTATGCTCTCGTCAGCTATTAAAATTAGAAAGTAGAGAAAAATAAACGGGGCATATAGGTTAGGTGCAGTAGGACATAAAAATATCGTTAAAAGAAATGGTTGCTTGACTGGTTGCTGGTTGCTTAACGTTCCGTCGCAAACTGGGTGCATATGAGGACGGTGGACTATAGGATCCTATTTCTAAGTTATGCACTGACAGAACCCCCAGACTGATAGTAAAACAAATGGAGGAGAAACATAACAAAAATTAGACCCAGTGTACTAACTAAACCTATTTGTTGTTGCTGATTTGCATCAAGGAAGAAAAGAAGAAGATAAAGCCAAGATTATCAACTATTTTTAAGCTATGGCTGAAGAAGTGCAGTGCAGATGTTGCAATGAAACTGAAAATGGAGCAGAAAATAAGTCTCGTCCCATCAGAATAAATCAGTCGGTTCTAGCCGCTCGAAAGCGTGACATGGATATAAATCTTAAGGCGATCTGATTTTTGCGGGCAGAGAAAATGGGCTGAGCCCGGCCAGATTGTTATCCCAGTTCTTCTCTCTTCTCTCCTTTTACAGCGGTCTGGGAATCTCGCAGTCGCGTGACAAAATTAAAGGATCCGTTGAAATTAGTGTAAGCTGTCTTTTAAAAAAACCTTTGTGTATCTTCAGGAACTGTCTACATAGGAACCCTGTTTTATTTTACATTGAGATACACGAATGATTGAAAACGTACCATGCTTATTGCGCCATCATATTTATACAAATTAACACATTATCAATCTAATCTTAGAAACTAGTTATGAAATTTAAAGACATTTAAAGATATTTATTACTTATTTCTTCGGATTTAACGGTAGAAATGTGCTCTAGGATACAGTGCGAGAAGCGTGATTAAGAACATTTTAGGGATAAACTGTTTGCTGGGTAATAATACTTAAAAAAACAGATTTGACAAATTTCGACAAACCAGATAATGTGTTGTTGATGGTTCTTTAAATGGATAATTCCGTCATTACTGCCCTGTGATCACGGAAACAGGAAACAGGAATGGATGTGTCTTGTCCTTTTTCATTTCCTCTGTCCTAGCCTTATGGGCGAACTTACAAAGTGCCTGCAGTGAGCCGTTTTGGATCCTTATGTCAGTAAAAGAACAATGGAAAAAAAATGTTCGCATTGCTATAAGACCTGTTTCGCACTTACTTGACCAGTAAACCTATCACAATGATTCGCTGACTTCACAGCTTCAGTCAAACGTGGCGGCTTGCATGCTAGAGCTGCGAGTAAAGCTAGACATTATTGCCATAGAGTATACACAGACATATCTAAAACCTCCACCTAGCTTTATACTCGCGACTCTAGTGTACTGGGGCTGCAGTTCTACACCTTGGCTTGGGGCCAAACAGAAATGGCCTGACCAGGAAAGAGTTTAACAGACAAATTAGGGATCTTATGCATTAGAAGTGTATTTGTCCGGGTTCTCCCTAGTTCCGTGAGTTTAATGCTGCACGAGGTGTTTACCAGCACGTAAGTTCTGGTCCCTCAGGGAAGCACCCCTGGCTGGCCGTCTCGCCAGACCTCGGCTATTTTTCTGGTTATGGACACCGAGGGAGGACAAGCAATAGCCGCGGTTGGCTAGCGTGTGGTTCTCGGCAGGCTATGGAAATCAACTGCCATTGTCAGTTGATCATAAGCCTTAATTAAACCATCTGGCGGCTGGCTCATCAGGCAACAGGGCGTGTAACAGTGAACAACAGAAGAAATGGCTCGGAGCCATTTCTTCTGTTGTTCACTGTTACACGCCCCGTTGGCTCGGAGCCATTTCTTCTGTTGTTCACTGTTACACGCCCCGTTGCCTGATGGGTCAGCCGCCGTGGCTGGGTCAAGAAACCTCTAACATCGTGAACAAGACTCTCAAGAGGGAAAAGGGTTTTACTGTGCTGCCTGTGGTAGCTACTTTGCAGGTCACAAGATGGAGCGAAGGAAAATTGCTCGATCCATTTGGACAATTTTGATGTGGTTGTTTTCATCGATCGCACGAAGTCTTCTGCTATTGAACTCTTTACATTTCTTCTGTGTGTCGGCCTGTCCGCTTGTTTGTAAGTAGGTCTGTCCTTCTGATAGTTGATGTGTCTGGTGATCAGTCGGTCCGTTTGCTTGCTGTTCTTGGTTGTGTGTGCACGTTTGTTGCATGGGTGCGAGTGCGCTCGTGCAAAATCAATATGTTCTCTCCATATTTTTCTGCTGCAGACGGCCCAGTACCCACAGACACGCTTGCTCAAACACCGATCACCACTTAGCTGCCCCTCAAGAAACGCTAAACTACTTTGAAAAAAAACCTTCTATGGAACAAACTATTCAGCTATACGCAAACTATAATCGACACAACCCGAAGTAGAATGGCGTTTTCAAATCACTTACCATGGGCACTTTTTCACGGACTTTGATCCTGGCGGACTCAGCAGTGGTACAGTAGCTCAGCTACTAGCCAGGATTCTCGCCAGGACAGTAATGGTCGCGAGTTCGGACCAAGTCTGATTGTCGTTCCTTGGACGGGGTATATTTGTTTTATAGAAGTGGTTGCTGGGCTGGGGCATAGAATCTTGGGCATAGAATCTTAGCTGGGGGTATATAGTCTTACTTAAAGAGACACTGGTAAACCAGTCAATGGTAAACCAGTCAATCCACTGGACCCTGTGTACTTCACATAACTGTCCTGGAAGTTATTTGAATGATTCATTGATAATGCTGTACAGATGAACCAGCATTATACCGAATTAAGGAATATTTGAAAAATTTATTTCTTTTCATCGGTCTATATGTTTTGTGTATCTATCCTTCCATACACCACTCTTTCTTTTATTTGTTTGTTTCTCTCTCTCTTTTTTTTTTTTGCTTCTTTCTTTCTTTCTTTCCCACTACCTTGAGAACAGAATTCAAACCACTCAGACATGCGGAATCTGTGCATCAACAGCCTTCACCGTAGGTCCTTAAAAAGTGCAATGAGTCTTCACGGAATCGTCCAGATTGGAGCCAATTGCCAAGGACGTGGCCACTCGGCTGCACTTCCGGCGTCTTGCGGGCTGTAAGAAACCCGCCCGACTTCCGCAGCGACTCTCGCGGCGCACTGGAGACGTCGGCCTCCAATCCACTAAAACTCGATGTGTTTGCCCAGGCCGGCCGCGCAGCCCCCATCTGCCACGAGCCCGCGGAAGGGATCGAATGCATAATTGGTCTGTTTGCTGACCAGACTGTTGGCTCATTTTACCTTAGAGCTGACCAGATCGCCGGAGTGATGAGTTAGTCTCGCGCAGACACTATAGTGTCTGAGTGTGGCTGCGATCCCCCATCGAGCTCTGATAACAACTGACAGAAAACCGTTGGTTTCGTGCGAAATGATTTAGTTACCATTCGACGTTCGGCAACATTTCAGTGCCATTACAATTTGCCTCCCACAGACTCAACCCCCAAGAAAAAAGCAAGGCTTGGAGGATCTCCCGATTGGGTTAGAATCGTCTGTTGTATGCTGTGCGCAAAGGCGGGACCGGTTGACAGAGAAATGGAGAGACAGACTGTGACATCGGGTGTTTTGCTTGGTTGATTGATTGAATGGTAAAAAAATACCTGGCGCCATGATATGAATAATTAAACAAGAACCGCACATCAGCGACAGCTGCAATACCACGTCTTGATTCAATGAAGATCATTATGCGAAAAGGGGGCATGAACTCTAAAAATGTTGCTGGATCGTCTACGTGAGAACTTGGGCTGCCAGGTCACGTGACACAGACTGTCTGATGGCGTGACTGCTTCAGTCTGACCGAACCAAATTACGCATTGTCAATTACTGGTGACATGCCGCGAGACCCAAGCCTGGAGCCTTTCACGGAAGATCGCATTTTGCTGCTGGCTGGAGGGGATTAACTGTGCTCAACCGGCTATGTGGGTGGCGTGAGCAGTGCTTGGGCACTTATCAAGCAGTAGGCTTCTCTGATCCTGCAAGTCTGAGTCGTCTGTATTGACCCCTGTACGTGTCACCGCTGAATGCAAAAGGCTTTTAAAACTTGTGCTGCTCCCCTTTCGCCACCACGCTGTAACTTCCATAGACAGTTTTCAGCATGACGTATTTTGAAAGGGTTGTGACGTGACGCCGTCAGATTCCATGCTGCTTTCCATCCTTCCCGCAAAATCTCACAAAACAAAATGTCAGCGGATTGTGCTTTGGCTAGTCTTCGAAGTCTGCCAGCACCCTTCCTTCCAACGGAATTGAAATTCAAGGTAGAACGGAATGACAGGAGTGCCAGTTTCATTTCGCGACCGTGCAGGAATATTTTGAACGGTACCAGACTCCTCCCAGAGACAAGGCAGATCTCATGTGCTGGTACAAAAGTGAGAGGCGTGTGTGCATTCGGAACATATCAGGTCAGCTTTTATTGGGGGTGGGGGGTGGGGAGGGGAATCGACACGGCTGGGAAACTTTTAATTCACGACAAGGGAATTTGAGACTCCGACAGCTCCCTTTGGAGCAGTCACCAACACCCCCAAAGAATTTCTTTCTCTTTCTGTCTCTCTCTCTATATATATATATATCTCTAAAGGATCCACCAATCTCCCCTCCATTACATTCCTGATGTCACCAGTTGCTTTTTTAACAACTCCTGCAACCCACGAAATATACTCGGCAGAATGCAGCCTAGACTTCATTTCCTTGCTGTGGCTTGCGAAGCAGTGGATAAGGGGAGCTAAGCATGACTCCATGCCATTAGTTACGTCCCATATTAGCCCTCAACATATCCGAATTCCTCCGGTTTAGAAGGGACCTTAGCCCCAGGATCTTGTCCTTGGGTGATAGTGGAGGGAAAGAGCAGCATGTGTACACTTGTTTTCTGGAAAGTCTCCAGCCAATCACCCTATGAAATGTTGCCTCTTGGGTGTTGGGGGGGGGGGGGACCATATATCGGGTCCTCTGTGTGTGTTGTTCAACGGATGACCTAATATCCAGGTAATCAAACAATGTCTCGCGGGAACGGGTGGCCAGGAGAGAGGGAGATGGCTAGCTAACTTCCTCATGTCACTAACAGATTGTATTTCGTGCGGTTGTCTCCACTACGTAATTTTTCTTCTGCAGCGTGGTCCATGATTCGCGTCGTCCTGGATAATGTTGTGAAATGACATAGAACGCTGCAGCAGTACCCAAAGGTTAAAGGTAAAGGTTGTCCCGTGACCTGTCGTAAGGGGAGTGGGGTGTATGAGACCCCCACATTTCTGAGGGCCGGCATCTTGAGGGCGGTGCCCATCTCCTCACCCTCGCTGCCTGACCCTCCCTGCGGTGCACGGGTATAGAACCAGGGTCCTAGGGTTCGGTGGCCATCCCTCTAACCATCCGCCCAACCCCCTACCCATTCACTGGTTGCTGTGTTATTTATAGGGAAAGTGCTTCAACCTCGCAGTGATTTCGCACAATGGATGGCGTCCTATTATTAAGCTATGCACTGGAAGAACAACCAGACTGATAGCAGCAGTAAGATGGACAGTGGGGACCGGCAACTTAATGTGCGGGGAGCTGGCCGAATGGAGTTTGGACAATGTTTGACTCTAGGAAATAATCCTTTGCCACACCTGGATTCAAACCACCAACCTTCCACTTGCTAGTCCGCAGCTCTGCTGACTGAGCTAACCAGGCCCCAAACTACCCATAGGCTATACCAAGGCTTCACTAAAAAGTCAAAAGTTTCTTGGAAGTAGCAAAACCGATTTCAAAAACTTGCTCAGTAAGACATTTTAAACTTTGGGCATATGGGAATTTGGGATTGCACATCGGTTCTTAATATTTTTTAAGTTGCCCTCCTTTCACTGAATATCTAAGAAATTTCGTACGTATACACATATCTTTGAATTAAAGCACACAAAAATCTGTTGACTAGTGTATGCCCTGTGCACATATCTATCTCGTGCGTGCGTGCATACACAAAGTAAAAAATAACTGTAAGAGAGATGTGGAGAGATTTTCCAAAATTGAATATTGGCTGGCAAGCAAAATGTCCAGGCTGTCCTACTATCACGCGTGCTGCACACGTTAACAGGTTGTTGGAGAGGTAGGTGGGGGGAATGTCCTAGAAAAGAAGACGTGTCCTGTGATCCCTGGCTTTGAGCTACAGCGCAGCACGTCAACGACTTAATACGCGCCTTAATGTCAAGCGTTGCAGCTGGTTTCCAGAGATGTCAAGCTAGTTTACGCCTGTGTGCCCAGCGGCGGCTTGCACGCCTTTGTCTCAATAATAGGATGACAATACAGAGGTCAAAGTATCGAGGACCGTAGGGGACACCACTCACATGTCTATGGCGTGCGCCGCCTGACAGATGCTCGTCATTTTCACAGATATGAAACCCCGGTCCGAGTTAGTTAATAACCGCGGGACTGATAACTTGGAAAACATGGACAGCAATGAGAAAAGTTATCGAGTGCAAGGGATCGTGAAAAGTTTTCTTGCGAGATTGAAACGTCAGGGAGAAAAATTAATCTTCGCTGTCTTTTTTCCCCACGGGACATCTTTTTAGTTTTTTTAAGGGGAAGGGATCCTGAAATTTGGCAGATGTCTTGTGAGGGTAAAAATTCAATTATTTGGTAATGGAAGTAGAGCTATAAAAGGCTAAACTAAAAGTCCAAAAGTTAAAAAAAAAAACAGAATAATTACTTCAAGAGAAATTGACAGACGATTCATAATTCTCGGCATATTTGCAGATTGCGTCTGTGGTCTTTTAAGCTGGGCTTCTTCTCCGGTGCTATCTCTTTGGAAAAATTCGTGAATGCATATTATACGCGTCATGTGATATAAGCATTAATCAGGGAAATAAGCCCGCAGTCGTTTGGAGTACAAGTGCGTTTCAGCGAGTGGTCAATTGTTACTTGCTGCTTTTAATTTTCCCCAAAAAGTGACAGTTAACACGCTGGAGCACTTGAATCCCATGACCGGAAAGAGAATTTGCAATATGAGGAAGGATAATCGCTCACAAAAAATACTTCTACAGTGCAATGTAACACGAGAAAGAAACCCATTTTTTTATTTTACTTAAAAAATGTTTTCCAAATAAATTTAAGGACAAGAAAGCTGGATGGAGAGAGGATGAGGAGAGCAACACATAGAAACGAAGAGAAGGAGTTAGAGGTCAAAGATATTGCAGAGATAAATATATTTATCAAAGAAAAGTGAAATCAAGGAAAAAATAGGATCGAGGAGGAAGAGGAAAAGAACAAAAAAAAAAGAGAGAAAAATTCGGCACTGACATTGAAAGAATTAAGGGATGTCCTCAACCCTTCTTCATGAATAATATCTTCCAAGTTCTAAATACGAGGAAAAGATTGAGGCTGGGCAGAAATGGGGAGCGTCGGAACAGGGTTTGTATGAAGTCAGGGACTGCACAGCAAGACAAAATGCGAAGTATGTATCATCGATCATTATCTAGCAACTGAAACTGCTTGTGACTGAGATATTAACTCTACCTCGTGCAGCTGAACAACTGAAACTTCCTGCGGTGAGATTTTAACTGTACCCGGGGCAAATGAAACAGCTTGTGAATGAGATATTAACTTTACCCAAGGCAAATCAAAAAGCTTGTTACTGGGGCATTAACTGTACCCAGCTCAGCTGAAACTACTTGCGACTGAGGTATTACAAAAATTAAATAAAACCCACGATTTCTCTTTCAAATTAAAGAAGAGAAAAAGAAAACAAAAAGAAAAAGATAACAACAAAGGGACTGAGACTGGACAGCGAAGTAAGTATCGGATGTTTTTTCTTCATCCTCCATTTAAAAACATTTAATAGCAAAAATTAGCAATAAGCTGGGAGGACAAGAAACGTGTCTTCGAAAAGGCAATTCTTTCAACATTTTTGTACTTCTTGCTTTCTTTGGCAGCATGTGTTTTTGGTTTTACAAAAACCCATCTGAAAATTATATCTTTCCGTCTCTACTGCGTCCTTATTTATATTCTTTGCCAGAAATGTTTTTCTTTGTTCGTCGTGTTTTACCTAAATGTCTGGGTACGTCTTCAATTAATGTCCAAACATCTTTCCCGAGAATCAAACCTGAAGCAGAATAACGCATGATTTAGACTCCCTTTAAGACAAATATATTCAAAGCCTTGTCAGCCTGCTGAAGTGCGCAGAAAGTGAGAACATGAAGTGCTTCTGTCTTCCCTGCCAGTCTGCCTTCCCAGTCTTCCTTCACCCCTCCATCTCATGCACATGCGCATACATTTTTGTTTTATTCCAGTAACCTTCGATATAACCGGTCGCCATTCGCCTCTAGGTTTGCAGCTGACGCTGTGTCGTGAAATCGCCGGACAGTCGTGAGACGTTTTCATTGTCTTGCGGCATTTTTCAGTCACCTTTATCGAGTGCCATTCTTTTGGTGAACAATGTACTGGGTTAGAGCTGGGATTCTTATTCCTTAACAACTCCGCAACAAGCTGTACTATTGAAATATGAAGCAGCACGGTTAAAGGAAATAGGCATTACTACTCTAGCAACAGCATGTTGTATTATAAGATTGTGTTAGACCAGTTTTCGATAGATTCAGCCTACGCCACTACGCGCCACATCTACTGCAGATAAGTCTTTTTCCTTTTCGTTTTGTCTTCGCTTTTGTGTCGTCCTGATGAAGGGGTAGTGCCCCGAAACATGTAGATTGTCTTCGTCTTTGTCCCTTTCTAGCTTGGTACAGTTCCCTTGTTTTACATTTAATAGATTCAGTACTTAAATATAAGCAAACCCGTCATTCTCGGCTACGTTTCAGAACATCATTTTCTGCGTATAAGACATCCAGCTGCTCCTGTTTTGTTTTTGTTTTTTTATGAAGAAGTGCCATTAAATCAAATATTTTGTATCAGTGGCGACACACTGATCAGCTGCTCCTGTTATGTGTACCTTTTCAACACTCTATCGTCCCTTGAAATACAGAAGAAGAATGTTGTTCCTTCTCGGAGGTCCTGCTATCACTGAAATTGAGCATGGCCGCCTTTGCGTCACTGTCAAGAGAAATAGCCGTGAAATTTGCCCCCTTTACCTTCAAAGTGTGTGGCTCAAAAGAGCGCAGGATATTTCTTTTTCCTTCTTTTGTTTTTCTTTGTTTAGTTTGTGATGTCATTGTTTATCGTTGGATGGCTGGTTGGTTGGGAGTACGAGTGTTCACCAGGCGCCTGCGTGATCTTGTGGGTGCGTCTGTGTATGTGTTCGTGGTAGACTCTTTGAAAAATCTGCATCAAATGTTTGCAGAAGGCACTGCAGATATGAGCTACTTTCGTTTTTTCCTTCTTCTTTCTTCCTTAAAATTTTGCGACCGAATTCATAAAGAATTGATCTAATTAAGTCTGATGTTCTGTTATTATGTTCTCCCATTTAAAAATGTGCGTGCGTGCGTGCGTGCGCGCGTATATGTGTGTGTGAGAAAGCGTTTCATGTTTATAGTTCAAAGACCTCACTGTCGTTCCAGTGCAACACCCTGCTAGTCACGATGCACTAGGATTCACTTGTGGCTCCTATTTCTAATCCCGTAAACATGTCACTTCTCGGAGATGCCAGTGTTCAGCTTAGAGGTGCCAGTAAGTGGCAGATCGATCTTACAATATAGCGCATGTTGTAGATTGCGCATACGAGAAAGTCGTTGTATCATTCTTTCAGCTTGGCCAATCAAAGCAATCACCTTCTTAAAGCGGGAAGGACACGTCACGAACAGTTCAGTAGATACAAAGTGAGAAAAGCCAGGGAATCAAAGTTGCTTCAGATCTCCCTCGAAATCTCGCCGGCTGGCGCGACTTCGTGGAGATGCCAGCCCCGGACTCCTCCAGTCGAGAGATTCCGCCGAACTCCGAACCAGCAAAAAGTGCATCGAGTACACTTCGATGGCCCGTCACTATGACCATGCTAGCTTCAATCGACCTAATGAATTTGTAAATAGTAGACCAGTAGTCTTGGTATCGACGAGGGTAGAAGCGATGTGTAATGGGGCGCTCGGCGAGGGCAGAGGCTCTGTGGCCACGCGTGACTTTGAGGCAGCCAAGAAAATTTGCAGCAAAGCCAGGCTGACGCCGCTTCGGATGTGAACTCAAAAACGGACTTCTCGTGGCGGGGCGGGGCGGGGCGGGGCGGGGTGGGTCGACAGAACGGAAGTCGTGCGGCCCCGAATGCATGACGATCCCGTGGACAAAATGTTCCCTGGTAAGAAACCAAAGTTAGCACTAGACAGACTGCTCAGATGTCTATAACCGAGTGTTTATCCTCCATCCCCACCACTCCAAGGACTTTTCATGAACAGTTGTAGAACACACATCTCACTTGTGTTGACATTTTATTTTTAAAACGACTGGTACAACGCATGTCAAGTGCACAGAGCGAAAATGTGCGTCGATACTAATAATAAAGTGCTACTATATAACGCGTTATATCCCATTGACCTTTCTGGGAAATGTAAGCACGTTTCCCCAAAACATAGACGAACATTTGCACGCAATGACGTATTCTGCACGTAAAAGCTCCAATTCAAATGGCGAGCTCTATTTCGGGATGTTTCGGGAGAAGGGGATCAAGGAGGGGGGAGGGGAAGGGGGTAAGGGAAGGGGGGAATTATACGCGGTATGATCTTCCAGGAAATTCGGACGTTTTCAGTGGTGACCCTAAGAAAATAGCATATTCTGTGTGAGACTCTATTTGGCTCTAGTGAATTGGAGATTTTTTCAAGCTCATTTTCCTCGTCGCGCAGAATCGCTTATTCTTCTGCATGTAGCATGCATGTGCATGCGCGTCATGTGTGGAGATTAGCGGGCGTTTTCTTGTTTTGCGAGTGCGCGTGCGTGTTCGTATAGAACAGAGCAGGCCAGGCGTGTTCGGAGTCGGTTCGTTACAGATCACTTTGCTTGCCCGCGCCTGACCACATTCGTAAGCCTCTACATCCTTTTCCTGTGCCAGATGCTAGAAAATGAAGAAAGAATCGTCCTTCCCTTGCCTTCTGGTCAATTACGCTCTGGAAATGGATATATATTCCTTACCGGCCCCACTCTGATTAGAACTTGCGATTCCGTGTCTGTTCCCCCCTTCGATTAAGTCTAGCGTGATATCGGCAGGCTGCCCGCAATATCACCCATATAAGGCACACGACACAAATAATACATTTTTAATCCGGTAAATCATCTTAGATAAAGATTCTCGCTGGTTACATTTTTCACTACTTCGCCATGATCATGCAAAGAAATAAAAAATGGGGGCTGGGGGTTGGGAGGGAGAGGTGGTTCAGGACCTATCACGTGCTTTGAATGGAGCTACCACTGATCCTCTTAAGGTCTTGGGCCGAATTTATTTCTATGCAGACACTTTTTAAAAAATGTATAGCCCATCTTTTTAGACACCTACTGTGGAAGCGATGCAGAAGCTGCTCAGTGTGCAGCAGAGAGTTTGTTCCATTTGAATCCATCTGTTAAATGTTGTTACAGTTTTCTGAGTCTTTGCAAACTAAACCGTTAAATCTGACCACGGATTAATCTGGACAGCCGCTTAATTAAGTACGACAAATTTTCGTGTAAAACTGATTAGTAAAGCTGGATAATCAGTACAGCTACAGGGGAAAAAGTATTCCAGTTTGAAGTTTCCTAAATAACTAAATTACACTGTACATCTGTTTGATTTTTTTAAAATGTATTAAATCGAATGTTAAACATATTTAACTGAATCCTGAATTGCCTGAATCTGCTCCAGGGAAGAAAACCCTGCAGGTCCAGAATCTGAGTTTTCTTCTAGTTTTTGTGGAGTAATCCGATTATTCACTGCAGATGAAGGCATAATCTGATAGACTGATGCAAATCAGGCATTTCTAGGTATTATGCCAAAAGAATATAAAGTAGTATATTGGATGTAGTGATCTGTACTATTGCAAGGCATCCTTGGATATGTCTTTTAAAAAGACATCGACTTAACAAAGCGTGGTCAGAACGTCAACCAGCGCATTCAGATGAAAGTTTTGCACTTTTATTTCGTAGACTAGTCTCACAGCCTGAGCCAGTGACTGCTAATGCCGCTGAGCAGAGAGAGGCAAACGCTCTGGGGTATGGACGCGATAAATGATGGCCGGACCGACAAGGGGAGAGAATTTGTTGCTTCCCACCCACCTCCACCCCGACATCAAAATGCATGAGTCTCATGCTGTGTGACGCTGAAACCGTTTGAAGACTTTCTGCCCATTGCATTCTCGCCACTAGCCAGAGGCCATCCGTTTCTCAGCCCATTTTTTCTTCGGAGGTGTGGGCCGCAAGGCATTGAGGCATTGAGGCATTTGTCTTTAAACCACGTCTTGTTTTGCATTTTGAAATGAAAGGAAAAGGTTGCTGTGACCATCTCATACATTTCATTTCGTTTTATTTCTAATATTTTTTCTTCCTTTCTTCATCCTACGCCCTTACTGTTCCAGCCTAGCGATCTTCTGTCCTTCGAAACGTCTTAGTAATCATCTCGATGCAGTCCTTCAGACTGTCTTCAACACTTTGAGTTATAAGACACAATAAGAAAGAAATAAGTATTAAGCCTAAACTGTAAGTCTATATAAAAGAAACCTTTTGGAAGCTGTTCACGGATGGTCACAATGGGTCCCGCCCCCACACCTCTTTTTAACATTCTTTTAGTGGTTGTCCACCCCGGAGTCCTGTAAAGTCACAGGTAATCGCATGTTCTAACTGGCCTACACATAGAGGATTCTCAAATAGAACAGATGCGCCCTATTTACAAGACTTTTCAAACAAATTGTAGACATGCGAAAAAGACCTCTTGCTGCGAAGAACAGAGGATACGGAAAAGGCACCAAACTCGACTTTCGGGCCAAAAGAGGTGGAGATAACCATGGCAGGATTGTGACAAGACGCCACACTGATCCAGCGTTCAGATGCCGTGTGTACAATGCGACGTCGTTCTGTGTACGTGGAATCCTTGTAAAGTTTGTGTTTATGAATTTCACAATATCTTTTTCGAACATTCTGACTCCCGTTTTGAAAAGTTCTGATGATCTTTACACTGTGCATTACAAGATTCATAGAGTACATTGCTATGCAGCATTTTCCACCCAACGCGGTTCTACGTCTGTCAGAAACGGCTAGGTTGTCATAAACACACGGACTTACGCACAAGTCCCGCAGCACGCACGCAAGCCATGAATTCCTAGCGTCCTACGGGACCTTTTTGACCGAGAAGTTCTCTTTTCGCTACTGTCTCTCCCCCTTACTTCTCTCTTTCTCTCCCCCCCCCCTCGTATTCCTCTCTCCGTTTCTTTCCTCGTCGGCCCTCTGTAAGAGCACGCACGAGTATTGATTACCGAACGCCCAGGAGCTGCGTCCACCAACATTGCGTTCATTGGCCTGTTCCCTGCCTCTCGCGCTTGGGTCACTCACATGCCCTCGGTCTTCACTTCCGGATGTCCAACAGACACCCCAGAGAGAACTTTTCCCCAAACGTCTCTTAAAAATTATTATTATTCTGGAGGGCAAAGGGGAACGACTGCACCGAAACTTCACAGAATCAGGACAGCACTGACAGAAGTGGAGAGAGGGAACTGGGCCCTAACTAGAAAGAGGGTTCTCTTGGAGTTAGGTGTGTGTGTGTGTGAGAGAGAGAGTGTGTGTGTTTCCCTGCGTGCACCTGCGTGTGCCTGCGTGTGCAGACATGCAATTTCGCCAACAAAAGCTCCATTATCCTCATCGCCTTAGTGTCGGCAGAAATGAAGACAGGATCTGGGTTACGATATAACTGTCTTGGCTGAGTATAAACGCACAGACTGCGATATTCCTCACCAGTCATCGACCTTTTAGCAGGAACGAATGGTTTCAATGTCACGAAGTCTGTAAAAACCAGTAAATACTAACGACATCATCTTCATCATCTTCCATCTTCATCTTCCTCCTTCGCCTTCTTCATTCATCCGTCCATTTGTCCGTCCGGCCGGCTATTCGTTATCTTTGTCTGATCATGTACAGCTTTACTTGGTTTGCTAAGGTAACAGTGGGCTCTATTTGGTACCAGCAGTTTGCTCTGTCAAGACAGAACTCTGGCGAGAGATCAAGAGAGATAGCAGGCGTTCTGGGTCCGATTAGTCTTAGCGGACGGTGATGTATGTGCCAGCACATACGCCGTTTGACGTGGCCGCAGCAAGAGAGGCGTCGAGTGACGAGCTCATGAATAGGCGAATAATCCCAGTTCGATGCTGGCGTGGTGTGTGTGGGGTGTGGAGTGAGTGCGCTGTCCTCTGTCGGCGCCAGTCCAATAACAGGGCTGCGACATGGAGATAAATCATCTTGCACTGAAGTGGGGGACGTTCGAAGTTCTGCAACCTTCACAAGTCGCGGGATTTTGCTCCGTGTGCTGTGGCCCTAGGAGGAGTTTAGAAATGTGCAGGGGAGTTAATTGAGACGCGGGTGCTTAGTTGTGAAACCCGTGTGTCAAACCCAGTGTGTGTAGGTACAGAATGAGACGTGGGAAAAAACAGACCAGCAAATAGATGAAGAAACAAGAGACAGAGAGAGATGGGGGAAGGATCTGAATACACTAAAGAGGCACGAGTCATTTCGTTTGATTTCAGCTGTGTGGAATTACAGTCGATATTACATTATCGATACGAAATAATTTCAGCACACGCAAATAAACGTTGCATTTTTTGACAAATCTAACACTCCTGGAAATAAATCTGCTTCTCCCCTCGAAAACACTCTCTGAGATAACGTCCTCTGTAGAAATTTTCTCAGAATCTCCCAGGTGAAAAACACACAAGCCCGCAGGCACGCACGCACACACACTGAGCACAGTGTTGCGTATTGTGAACCTGGCCTTAGGGCTGGTTGGGAAATGTGTGTCAAAGGTGAACCAGCCGTGGCACAAACAGCAACAGGGGTTAGGCTAGTGGACATGGCAGACAGGGAATCTAATACAAGGCAAATTCCTAACGAAGGATGCAAACAGAGGCGGGAGGTGGGAGGTATGTCAGAGTGATGGCAGTCGCTGAAATCTTTTTCTTAGAGGGGGGGAGGTGTTGCTAAAGAACGTGCCGCAAAGAGGAAATTGTGTTGGTGTGTGTGTGGGTAGGGGGAGTGGGGGCAAAAGAGTCGAGGAGGAGATGCACACGATAGCAGCGTAGGAGGGAGGGGGTAGAGGATGGAAAACTGCAGAGAAGTTCAGCCGGCTGTACCTGGTGGAGATGCTGGAATACATTCTTGAATGGCAGGAGCTGAAACAGGAGGCAGATAAAGCTGGTTAATGGCGCCAGGAGTACAGAAAGTACTTCTCAGGTTCAGTTTCTGATATCCGGCTTGCATAGATCCTAAGTCTATTGCTCCTGGCAGTTATGAAAGCAAAAAGAAAGTTCCTGTAGAAGTGTAAGATACGACAGCAAAACCGTCGCTTTTTACGAAATAATGAGAGCTAGCGCTGAAGTATAACGGTAGAGTGTCTGTACTAAAGTAGTCCTAACCACGCTGGAAGTGCTTGCATACATGGGCATACGCACGCCCATGGTGAATGATGGCTGTTACTCAGTCTTAATGCAACAACTTATGCCTAATCGCCTTTGCTTATTCAAGAAGACCTGTCTCTATGGACCACTGCAGAAGGGGTTCTTAAGTCCTTTACAAAGAGTAAGGGGGATGACGGCGTGTGTGTGTGGGGGGGTGCGGATGGGGTGCCCGCAGCTTTCTTTGCACGTCAATAGGTCCATACTTAATCTATTACACAAACCTCCTCCGTCACCTGCTATACGTCAGCAGGAACTTATCTTCCCAAAAGTAGGGCTTTTATAGTTTTAAAAATCCATGTTTTATAGACACCTCATCCACAAAGCCATGTGACATCCAATAAGTATCCAACCAGTCAGCCATGTCTCTCTGTGAGTCCCAGGAACAAGCCTAGCTTTGCCTAGTGCTGGCAAATGGGTTGGTGTTTTTGATGTTTCTCTGTCTCTGTCGAGGATCTCATAATCCCATGGGCAACTCACAAGGTGAAAGTCGTTAACATGACCTTTTTTGAGACGCTTCGTGACGATGCTCCCTACCAAGTACCTATCCCTCGCAACTCGCGTTGTTTAGCTGAGGCTTAGCACGTCATGCAGGCACTGAACGTCGGGTGACATCTATTTCTGCCCCAGAGAGTTCATCAACGCCTTTTTTTCTCCCAAAGGCTACCTCCGCCACCTGCACATTCACACCTGTGGTCTCCAGTCACCCTTGTCAAAGCTGGACATCAACACTTTTGGATAACTGTAGTTAGCGAGAAAATGTGCATGGGAGATCTTGAAGCGTAACTACTGTGTCTGCCTGATCCTGCTACCTAGTCAGGACAGACGAGGGCTTAAATATTGAGACCCAATACAGAATAAAACAGAAATTATTAGAAATGAATTACAACCAGGCCTGTGATACAGGTTATTTGCCCTGCTGGATGCAAACGCAACACTGGTGTATGCTGTAGTTCTAACAGTGGAATTCGCTCTGCATGCTCCAGGGCAGCATCCCGACAGACGGCCTAGCGGGATCTGGCAACCCAACCTCCCAACCCCTTGCCCCCATCCCCAAAGAGGGGGGGGGGGCACAAAGAAAATGAGGTTAACAAAGCAAATCCGTTTCTCCTCCTTCACAAAATAACTGCACCAACGTTATACAGTAAAGATATAATTTTTGTATGTGTATGCATGTATGTTACGTATGTTATTTTATGTATGTATGTTATGCATGCATGCTATGTATGTATGTATGTATGTTATGTATGTATGTATGCATACTTTATTAATCCTGTATACTTCTCTACTCCTGTATACTTCTCTACTCCTGTTTACTGCTCCTGTATACTTTACTACTCCTGTATACTTTACTACTCCTGTATACTTTACTACTCCTGTATACTTTACTACTCCTGTATACTTTACTACTCCTGTATACTTCTCTACTCCTGTTTACTGCTCCTGTATATTTTACTACTCCTGTATACTTCTCTACTCCTGTATACTTTACTACTCCTGTATACTTTACTACTCCTGTATACTTCTCTACTCCTGTTTACTGCTCCTGTATATTTTACTGCTCCTGTAGATTTTACTACTCCTGTATACTTTACTACTCCTGTATACTTCTCTACTCCTGTTTACTGCTCCTGTATAATTTACTACTCCTGTATACTTTACTACTCCTGTATACTTCTCTACTCCTGTTTACTGCTCCTGTATATTTTACTACTCCTGTATACTTTACTACTCTGTGGTCGCCTGCTTGTGTGTGTGTGTGGGGGGGGGGGGGAATTCTAGATCAGCAACTCTTTCTTTCTGGCCACTGCTAGATATCATTTCTGCTATCTCATTTTAATATTTTAATATTACTGTTATATTATTTCGCCGTATCAAAGGCAAGCGCGCAGACGAACCACAAATTACTCAAGGGAGGTTATGCGTAATTATGACCCCTGTGAGGCCGCAAAAAAATGTCACAATTTCACGCTGTTCTTAGCGCAAAAACAACTTCTTGCCTGCCGCTTGCCGACTTCCGCGGTGCGAAACGAAATGTCCTAACAAAACACGTTTAATAAAAAACGGAAATGACGTGTCCCACAGCACGCATGCGCGAGCCAGCATAGGTCCCGCACAAGCTAATGACATTAATCAGAACATGGACGATATTTCCCATGAGCTTCAAGAAACCCAATCAACGTTAAGCCACCGGCATTGAATTTTACAACGTAATTTCGTTCCACCGGCAAAGTGTGGACTCGAGCTGCGGGTGTGTGACAGGAGTAATTCGGAAAATGGGCGCGCCAGTTGCACGTGTCAAGTGTGGCTTAGTACAGCGAATCAGCTGGATACATGTCCCATCATGCCTAGCGTCACTCATGGCGAATGTTCTTACCTCACGTAAATACCACAAGGGCACCCTGCCTGATGAGAGTAGACGTTAAGGCTGCACTGTGCACACAATTTTACTTGTCAGGACTTCAGCTTTGCGTGCCAAGGTCGATAGGTTACAGAAACGGGTCACAGGTCACTGGAAGCAAAGTAAATACGTTTGTGGTTGCTAAATATAAAAAAAAAGAAAACTACAAAAATATTCTTCATGCACGCCTTTAGAAAATAGCAATAACACATGATTTAATAAAAAGACTTGTTTCTACGTAACAATTCCATTAACATTAGCCTAATATTATTGTCGCCGACTTTCAGATTTAAATAATATCATACTTTTAATGAAACCACCAGAGCACAAGCAACAATATTCTAGTTCAATTTCATCCACAACGCGCCCGTAAACTCTTCATCAGAGACAGAGAGAGAGAGAGAGAAAATATCTAGGTGCACTGCGATAATCGAGAGTCTAACGAGGGAGGACTCTCGCCAGTCAGTTCAGAGTTATGTCCTAGATGCATTTAATGTATGTACCTTTATTTAATAGGTACACTTCCGATCAAGCTGTTAAAGTTAACAAAATAAAGTTGACAAAATTCATCTAGGGCATATTTATATAGTTATCTTTAACTGTCTCAGGCTTCCTGTTATAAAGTACACTTTTCCAGTAAAATAGGATAACTTGATGTAATGCATGAGAACAATTCATCTCTTTGTTGCCTAATTCTGTTTACAAAGGTTTGTTTTGTAATGTAGTGCAAAGGTTATATTTTTAATAGGAATTCTCGATAACAGCTTTGAACTGATTGTATGCTTTCCTAAAAAACAAACAAACAAACAAAAAATAATCAGTAAAGATAAGATAAGAAAAGAACAAAAAAAAGGAAAGGGGAAACGAAAAAAAAGAAGAGAAAGAAATAAAAGGAAAGGGGAAAAATCCCAGTGAAATGAATGGGGTCTTCACTTTGCCTAACCCAATCATCACAACATGGAACGAAAGAAAAACGCGGGAGTTTTAATTAAGTCAGATAGAAAAAAATCTGGTTTCAATTAGGTAGAAGTGAATGTAAGTGGATTAGAAGCTCAGTAACATTACACAGAATAGTGGGTGAAGTCGCGAAACGCTTGTCACCAAGACAGCGAGGTTTGTGGGCCGTAGGTTTTCGTTACAAGTGTTACTATCTGGATGTAACACCTGTGTTGATAGGCTGGCCGTGTGAGGTTCTCTGCAGAAACATCCCTCTTTTCCCGTCTACCTCTATACTGCATAAACTCCACCTGTGCGAAACTGCAGAACGGTGAAAGCGTGGAAGGACTTTTTGTACAAACAAGAAATTGAAGCAACTAACCAATGCAATGCGAACATGGGTTGTAAAATTCTTTTCGACTTGAGATTATTAGGCCTATATGATCTGAAATATGAAAAAATTATTAGTGGTGAAAACAGAAAGGTATGTACACCGAAGAGAAAGAGAGACAGAGAGAGAGGGACAGAGAGATAGACAGAGAGAGAGACAGAGAGAGACACAGAGAGACACAGAGAGAGACAGAGAGAAAGATAACGAAGAAAAGAGGGACGAGGGAGCAAGGGAAGGGGGCTATATCTTGTTGATGTAAGAATACCAGCATAGAATACGACAGATGATTAATAATTAGGTATCTACATCCCTTAATCTGTTACGCTCCCTACGTCAACTGGAATTTCTGGAACTTGCACGTCTGTTCTATTTTATTTTATTTGATGATTCGAATGTTGGATTGCCTGTATTTCTGTATCACCAAGGCAAAGTCCTATGCTTGCATGTTGGAAATGAAGTACTGTTACTGTTAGTTACTGTTACTGTTAGTCAACGAACATTAGTCACGGGTGGGCGGGCGCGCATTTACGAACCAACCCATACGAGCACGCACGCACGCAAGCACGCAGGGGGAGAGAGAGAGAGACAGGGAGGGATCGTAAAGAGACGGAACAAGACATTGTCAGACAAGCTGCTGTGTGACATTGTCCTCGCCAAATTCTTGTCTCCAGATCATATGGCGTCGAGCCTCGGATCCGAACCCCCTGACCATCGGGCAGCTGGTCTACGTCAACGACGATCGCTACTCCATCGACAGCGTGCCCCACCGCAAGGAGTGGAACCTGCTGATCAGGAACGTGCAGAAGGAGGACAGCGGTGTGTACGAGTGTCAGATCAGCAGCAGATACAAGCTCATCCACCACATCTTGCTGAGGGTCAACAGTTGAGTGATGTCTTCTGTACTCGGCATGCGCTCCCTGCTGTTTTGAAAATAACGAGAGTGAGTGAGTGAGTGAGTGAGTGAGTGAGTGAGTGAGTGAGTGAGTGAGTGAGTGAGTGAGTGAGTGAGTGAGTGAGTGAGTGAGTGAGTGAGTGAGTGAGTGAGTGAGTGAAAGGGGGCTAATCATTTGTGGATCCTATCGCATTTACGCAAATGTGAAGAAATATTTACCTTGTCTCTTAAGTAACGACCTTAACAAATCACGAACTCTTTAACATTGGTTGATTAATGAACTGCCTCATATGATAAGCATCACACAACGAGAACAGTAATTATTATCGATAACTGAAACAAGAGCGAAACTTTTCTCTTCTGAAGGCAAAAGATTTCGAGTCAAGAAACTGTTTAGGGAGTTATGGTAACAGTTGACAGCTATTATCTATCCGTTGAACACCAGCATTGTTAGTAGTCTTTAAATGTTCAGTTGTTGTAGAACTGAGTTGCTACTGGCCATCAAGGGTTGATATATTTGGTGTTGACGAATACATTTTTCTGAGTTCCGTCTCTAGCATAATTTCATGTCAGCGTGTATCTCTGATTGCTTTAGATAGAATTCGTACGCTGTTATAGCTGAGAAGAGAAGCTAGCGCATCTGTACTTGGCTGCCTGTGAGATGTTGTACTTGTGTCTCAATGAACTCTGCCTGGCCCATAATCTGTTTTTCTTTCCTAGACTTTCCATCATTTTCTCAAGTTCTTTCTCAAGTTTCGCGTGCTTAACCAGAAAAGCTATTAAAGAGTCCTGAGCTGTAAATCGATGTAAATATAAGTATACATACATATACATATATGTACACACACATTTAAAAATCTGTTATAGATTTGATATTACAGACATTATGTGTAAGCTGTTGATTATCATAGCTTATGTAGTAGTTTTAATTAGAGAACGAACGCAGCTGTTGTATCTGCATGCTTATTCTGACGAAGCAGTTTGGGATGGGGCACAGCCTGCTTTGTTTTGTTGAAAGCGTTACTGATGTGTGCCTGCACAGACTATTTCGACAGAGGGCCACTGTTGTGAGCTAAGCCTCCATATAATCAATAAATCGTTCACAAATTCTTTCCATTACGTCGATCATGGCCAAATTGCCCATAACCAATTCTAGTGACTAGACCGTTTGCTTCGAAATGGCTTTTTCACACCTGTGGCTTACCTAGAGTCTAAAATGTTGTGGATATTTAAAAGAAATGTTGTTTTGTTTTGTCACGTGTCTAGTGAGCATCCGACCAGAACGTGAGCAGTATGACAACTTCAAGAAAGGTATCACGATTATTATAATACTTCATTGAAATCTGTCGTTCAATACACTTTAAGAGCTTGGGTATGCCTTGCAAGGACTCCATCCATCCATCCATCCATCCATCCATCCATCCATCCATCCATCCATCCATCCATCCATCCATCCATCCATCCATCCATCCATGCACACATGCATACATACGTACATACTTGCAAACACATTTGTAAACCATTACGTTCTTCAGCATTCCTTCAATTAGAAAACAAAAATATAGCACTCAGAAAATTTGCTGAACTTCTGATACGGAATATGTTACTTGAATATCAACACTACTAACTTGATGTTGCACACGTTCATTGTTGTGTTTATATGTGCTTATTATGTTAAGACATTTTGCCTCTGCGTCATATTTACAGCCTGAATTTTGTTATAACGTTAGCTTTTTTATATATGTATTATTAAAAATGTACTTCAGACTATTTGTCCTGAAAGTGTTACATTGCGTGTCTATATTATTTGGACAAAGAGTAACAGCCACTATTGTTAATTTTACAGTTGTAACTTCACCAGATGGTTCACACGGTAATGCTCAGCACGCGCGTGTTCACTAGACACTATCGTAGAGCATGCGTATTTTAATACTTAGTGCATGCCATAGCTTATGTGTGCATGTCATAGTTTATGTGTGCATGTCATAGTTTATGTGTGCATGTCATAGCTTATGTGTGCTGACATACACTGCCTTCCTCCTTGTTACTCTTTTTTCCGTCTCGATCCCCTCTACAGGAATTCTTCGTCCGTGCCTGTCCCAAACTGACCCCCTGGGGTTTTCCCATTTTCCTGCGACAGAAAATAGGCTTATTGAATAGAAAAGGCGAAGCATAATTTTTTTATCAACGCGTTGTAAATGCGATGTTCGATGTTCTTTAACAACATTATAGTCTTTTTAACGCTGCACGTCTGTTGATGTTGTCTCGCATTTCATATTTCTCTCATGATTTAACATCTATTTAAATGCATAGCTTTTAACAGTGATTGTGACTCTCGGATTACACATTTCTGTCGTAAGAGGGTGGATTTTTTGTGATGAAGACATGAATCTTTCAATGCCATTTGTAGCCAGTCGTGATTCTGTAGTTAAACTGCTAGCAATAAAACTTATAACAATTCAAACAACCTTTGAAATACTACTTTCGTGCCTAATAAATGATCTAGAATAGAAAGGTGTTAAAACAATGGTATTTTCTAAAGTGTCTTTCTGTGCACTTGACTTAGTATTGCTATTCCAATTTTAACAAAATATTTTTTCTTCATATCCATATTTGTGTTGGTGGGTCTAGATCTTTTAATGGGCGTAGACCTAACAAAAACTATCTGTGACAATAACTATGGTTTTACCTCCATCACCTCTACCACAGGAAAGCTCTCAATGTCATTCTCGCGTCGTATTTTGAAATGCATATTTGAATGTTTGTTTCAGTTCAAGCAACACCTCGAATCGTAGATACACCAGGTGAGAATCGAACATGAAGGCTGCGAGTTTGCACGGTTTAATGGTGGAGTTGTTAAGGTTATTTAAGGACTTTAGCAATGCTATTAAAGAACAAAAAGTCAGAATAATTGCTGTATGTGTAGTTTTCAGTAATGTTGGATCAAAAGAGGTAAAACACAGTTAAAACACACTCAGATACGAGCCAATCAACAAACCACCCCGAGAAAGAAATTCTGCATGGAAGCTGAGTAGATTTCAGATACAGACTACCACTTACACCCACACAGATTTGGAACCTTATGGGCAATATATTGAAAAGGTATGCAAGGATATTAAATAATGAACACTGAAACAAACGCATACACGACCTAATAGCATATCATCCCCTACCCCTCGAGAAATAAGATTTAACCCCATTTTATTCGCGAGGTGTTTGCTCTAGAGGATCTCGAATGCAACATCCCCTATGTGGAATCGATTTTTAATACTTACTGCTTAATACTTACTAAACCAACAAAACAAGTTTATTTGGCATGGGCTCTCTGAATGGTTAGATCGCTGGCCTCCGAAATCTGAAGGCACTGGTTCAATATCCGTACCCCGCACCACACTCCCCTTAGTTCACCCAGCTGCGAATGGAGAGAGAGAGGAGATGGGTACCCCCCCCCCCTCGCTATGAAGGCGATTAGAAAAGTGGTGATCTGAAAGACCTCCAGTCCCCTAGGATTTAAAACAGGTCACTGCATGAAGCAACTTCGTTCTGTCCTGCTAAGCCCATATGAGCACTTAACCCGGCGAGAGCTTAGTGCTTGACCACTTGTAAAATTACTGTCCTTAACTGCTAATCCTGTGAGTGCCTAACTGGCACCAGAGCTATATTGTCTTTCAGAATCATCACCCTGTGCCAGCACAGTCGTTAGCGATCAGTACACTGGCCTTCGGGGAAGAAAACGGGCCACAATAGTTTAGGATCTTAGAATGACAGAGAGACCTCTTTATACCTGTGATGACGACGATAAGAATAACGACAAGAACGACGAAGAAGAGATACGATAATATGAAGACGACTCTGACGATAATGACGATGGCAGTGAAATCTGTCTTTATTTGGCAGCCATCTTCATGTCCGGCACCAAATTTGTCGAGAAAGGCGACCCCATCCATCTAATCTGCAACGCGTCTGGCGAAAGCTACCCGCCCGAAGACCTGGACTGGTTCAAGGACGGAATCAAGATCACAGCGGACGGCATTCGTCACATCACGGTGGACAAGTTCCGCGTGCAGTCCACCAAGACGCTGGTCAGCGTGCTGGACAAGAAGTACAGCGACATGAACGATGCCGGCACGTACGTGTGCCGCAGCAGCAACATGGGCGTCACCAGCATGAAAGTGCACGTCCTCAACGGTGAGCGGCTTTCACGAGCCGCGCAGGAACGTCGGCTGACGGTCGGCGATGGTCGGTCGACTGTCCTCTGCAGAATTTAGAATGTCAGCCGACGTCATCTTACAGGCTTGGAGTTTTATTTTCGACAGACAGACCATGACGATGACGACGGTGATGATGATGATGATGATGATGATGATGATGATGATGATGATGATGATGATGATGATGATGATGATGACGACAGAAAAAGAGAAAATTATGACAACAATGAAGAAAAAAAACCCTAAGGTGATCGACAGAGAAACACAGTTAACAACTGGACGATAGTGGTAAACTGGACTTCACTGACTAGCGGGCTGTGTAGCTGAATGACTGACTCCTCATTCGATCTCTCACTGAGTGACAGGTGGAAGAAAATGATGTATATTTGTAGCAAAAACAAAAACCTTAATCAGATACGGTAGGATCCAAATCAGTCAGCTGTGAAAAATATTTCTGTTTCGTTTCAGCTGGGTCCACAAACGTAAGACGTGGTAAGTCCTTCCAGATTCATTGGCGATATCTTCCAGAAATCCTTCGACCTTCTCAACAATTAGCAAGTAACGTTACAAATGAAATAAAAGACGGAATAATCAGAGCTGAACAAACTGCAATGCACGTTGTGCTGCTGCATTAATGTGTTCGTGCGCGCTTGAATTTCTAGAGCAATAACTGACTCATTCAGCTGTAAGACGATAACCCTAAGTTGATTATCCTGTATATATTTTGTTCATCCACACCTCCCGCTAGACTTATTTATTTCTGAGGTCATGTGGTACATCACAATTTGATCCTGTACTTTCTGTTCAGGGACTTCAGCTCTCAGCAACAATGGCACGTCCTCTGGCTCAGGGCAAGGGGGACAACCGTCCGACAGCTTGGGGATCCTGCTGATCTCCCTTTTCCTTAGTCCCACTTGCTGTTATTTTGCACACTTACACATCGTCACATGATACAGATTTGATCAAACCTGACGTTAACAGTATGCCACTAACTCAGCCCTACTGCTTGTGGCTGAGAATCACCTTTCATCAGTTCGGTGGATCTGACAGTTCACAGACGAAAAGTCGTGGCTGGACCACGACCTGCGGACATCCACGCGTGTGAATATAATTCGGAACAGCGCGTGACACTACAATAAACTCGCACAAAATTAGAAGACGCTATAGAATTACGGCGTCTTTATCTGAGCACAAGTATTCTTAACGCAAAATGACAGCCTCTCAAACGGTTGAGGTCAAAAGGTTTGCACGCTGTCACCACTAGGGGCCCTTGACTGTAGGTGTGGCCGCGCTTGGAAATGTGCGAGGGTTGACACGTGCATGCGCGGGAATGCGTTAGTGTATGTAAGATGCATGCGTGTCTGGTTTAGTGGATGGTGGCACTCGCAAGAATAAAACACGCCTTCCGCGCCATTCGCAGTTCAAAGCAAGTTCCAAAGAAGACGCCCTTTAATCATCAAGGTCAATAACTCTGCATCATGTGCGTGATTTTGAAAAGACATAGTTTCTGGATGTTAGCAAACACGGATCACTGATTTTCGAGCTTAGAAAAGAGAGTGCACCCTTCGATTTCTGAGAGAAAAGCAAGGCCAGCCCTATAAACACCACAATATGAAAAAGCTTTTTTTTTTATTCTCAGACTTTTCTGTGGAGGTGTGCCTCATATAGACGCAGAGAACTTCTATAGAGCAGAGTGCTGAGCTACCTGCACAGACGTGGGCAGAAGTGATGAACTGTGAAACCCTAATATTTATGTCAAATCGCGCGAGTTTGTTAAACACGCCTTCTTGCCACATGCATTCAGGACTTCAAAGTCTGACCACGTATGTCGACTTTAGAAGGAAATGGTTGCAAAGCCATTGAAGGTTTTTTTCTCCAAGGAAGTTCCATTATCGATAGCCTGGTGGAGGGTTTATTTTTTCTTCAAGGGGGTTTCATTATCGATAGCCTGTTGAAGGTTTTTTTTTTTACTTCGAGAAAGTTTGGTTATCGATAGATGCGAGCTGTGTTTTACAACCTCAGAGCGTACCCAAACCTCTCCTCTGGCTGGACCCTGGAGGTCTTCTAGTGCAGTATACACTTCCAGTATTGGAAAAGGGGCTTTTAGCCTTTTACGCAAACAGGATGCAGACGCATCAAGCGTATATCACATCAGCGGTATTTATGCATGACATACGCACGTTTCTTCTTTAGGTGACCCCACATTTTTGCGGTCAGTGACTCATGCACCAGGCCTGTAGGATTCTGGATGATTTGCAAAAGTAAATCGCTCTGTTCCCTAGCGACACGAACCCGGCCTGCATTGTAAATTCTACACAGAGTGGCTGTCATCAGAAACGTCTATTAACCCGAAAATTGGACAGATTGAACAACGTTCCAGACTATTTATGATCACAAACCGGTTGTAGCGATGTATCTAGTGAAAAAGTAAAACTTTGGACTGATTGCTTAGGCAAGTTTGCATCTCCTTCTGTGATAATGTCGTCATGTTTACACTGATTTCACTTCCTTTATTGAGAATATGGGCCGTCAGCCTGTGACTGCTACATGTTTACCCTGAAAAAAAACAAGAGACTTCGGGGGTCTTAAGGACGATGGCAGTATTGTTTGTGGAACGAATTCAAAGGTTTGAAAATTTCAAGAAGTATTCATGTTCAGCTTTTGCTCCTCGAACAATCCGGTGTAAATGTTTCACAAAGGGACAACGTACTTTGCAATAATAAAGACGAAATCCAGACAGGATAGACGTGATTATAAACGTTTGTATCACTCAGCTTCGAGATATCACAGAGCGTGCACATACAGCAGGGATTTGAAATACCGACTTTCTTTGGGTCTGGCATAGCTGTCTCATCGATTGCACGCCCAGAGTGATGACGTAGACTCTGCTGATAGCAACGATCCAAATAAAGCATCGTGTACAAATCTCATCACCTCTGTCATCAATACTTTCTGTTTGCCATGACTGTTTCCCTGCCCAGAAAAAAACTGATGAAATCTAAACCAATCAGCGTGTAGCCAAAGATAACACACTTATGTTTATTGTGAGTATATAATTGCTGTCTGAGTATATGAGAAGTTTCAGACTCTACCTAACCATTTCTTCTACGCGTGTTAAAATCGCATCCATTGTTTGTCTTGCACATTTCTATGCTCTCACAGTACCTCAGTATCTCACACAAATGTAGAAAAGAATCATCACTGTGTAATGTTACTGTTTTGATGAGGTAAATTTACAAAATGCAATCAGTTTTGTAGCCAGATATGCGATAGAGTAATTTATTTTAACTGTCCTGCTGATTATTCCAAAGAGTAAAATATACTTGAAATGTCTTGCTAAAGGACCTTGCATTACTCAAAAATTTCAATTTTTAAAATTCTTTTCTTTGATCTGAAGAAATATATAACGGGCTTAAATAATCCCTTTATTTATAATTAATCGTAATACTTGTGTTGCATAATCATATGAGTGATCGATCGAGTAAATGAGTAAGTAAACTATAGTGGACCACCGAGAGACATACACTCATATATGGGTATATTGTCAGATAACAGGCATATTAGGAAATTACACTTGAGTAAATAATATTTGTTAATGCATGTATGGGGTTGTTCTGCAGACGGCTTTTTAATATAAACTGCCAGGTCAGAAAGGATAGTTTAAAATGATTCTCCCTCCATCCTGATTGCATGTTTATTTTTACTTTTAACTTTCGTTTTACGATAACAATTCGTCCTTTTGTTATATTCTCACAACTACGATAGATTCGATTTTCCCTAATAATACAGGTGATAACAAAATGTGTCATGGAAGCTTAGAGTTTCATAATGTCTGGAATTCTTTATTAATACTGTCCTATTTTTCGTAGCAGGCTCATTATTTTGCAGATGGGAATTAATGTACTACACTTTGATGGATATTACAGCACGATTCACAGGTTTTCAGTCTTGATAATTATATTCACACCCTTACAATAGATGGCTGGGGAAAGATATTCTGACTAGTAGGTGCTGTTGGTACTGTCTTGTGTACTTCTTGTAGTTACTGTCAGATCACATTGTATGATCTCAAATAATCTTTACAACGAATCATCTTCCTGCTGACTACCACTGACAAATACACTATTTATTGCGTAGCCAGTTACTGGGGAAATAGAGATAGGCATTAGGACATACTTTCATCCGTTCTACAAAATCTTCAAGTCTGTCTTTGGTCTGTCACAATATATATATATATCTCTCTCTCTCTTTGGAAAGAAAACGGTAGGAATGAAAGCACACACACACATACACACTACTAAAAATGTGTGACATAGTATGTAGACTCTATGCATATTGAGACTGATTGCTTTGACCATATTTGAAGTTTCCCATCTACAAACCTAGATATGTTATTAAAAAGTTGTAATATTTTATAAATTTATTATCACAAACAGATGACAGACCGTGAGTATAGCGCAGGATATATATATATATAGCACAGGTCATATCATTTGATGGCTGTTATGGTGGTATGACCATTATGATGTAGGTGTGAAAAGCATGTTAACGCTAATGGTACATTTACATGTACATACAGAACTGTGTGTGCGTAATAAATACGGTGTATCTGTTTTTGTGTGTACCTGTGTGTGTGTGTTTGTGAGAGAGAGAGAGCAAAAGAGAGAGAGAGAGTGAGGGAAGAGAGAAATTTAAAGGTCTGTTCAATTATGAGTACCTGCCGGTTAAATGCTTCAAAAACTTTACTTGTTTTCGGTTATTGTTTGTTGAATAAAGCTGTTCAGTACATATCAAAATTCAGAAATGTATTGTCTCTGCGTTGTTCAACCTCGATTTGTACCAGAAATGTGTGGTTTGAGAGTCTGATACTTGACAAGATCACACTTGCAAGTTAATATAGAATAATAATAAATTTTGTAAAGCGCCAAAACAAACTACTATGTTTGTTCGCAGAGCTCACGCGCATTTCTACAATGTGACGGACACAATTTAATATATAGATAAATATATAAATAGATATAAGGCGCACATAATTCACCCCTCGCAAGTACGCCAACAGAAGCACACACATAGGAGATGGCTGGATGTCAATTATGGGATTGCAAGGATGATTTGAAAATGTTTCCTTTAATAATTTCGACTTCACACTTCCATGAAAAGCAAAAATAAATAAACAAAAACTTCTATAGGAAATGGGGATGGTAATGAAGACCGGAAAATGCAGAATTTTAATCAAATAATCAAATAATTAAATAAAAAACTTCTTTAGAAAATGGGGGTGGTAATGGAGACCGGAAAATGCAGAATTTTAATCACAATAGTCTACCAAGCTAGGGTTAGCAGAATTAACAGATAAAAGAAAAACGTGTATAAAAATATAATAGAAACATTTTCGTTTATGTCGTTTTGTGTATAATAAAGTAATAGATAAAATTTCTGTCTTTATAGTTTTATTTATAAACTGATGTTATAAATGCGTTTTCACGGTTTCTCCTGATAAGGGAAGTAAATACGCAAGCCCGAACAAATACCGATGCTTTTAATTGTCTCCCCTGTGTTTCGGCTGTCCACGTTGACCAATGACGTCTACTTTTACTATATATAGGTATTTAGTGTTGACCATAGACTGGCTAGCTGTCTGTGCGCATGCGTGAATGACGAAATCTAGTATGAGTGAAAGTTTGTGATGGAGAACGTGGTATTGAGATCGGTGTTAAGTTATTCGGTTCAGTGAAAAAGAGATTGCAGACCATGTACGTCTGCATGCTTCAAAGACTAGGAACATTTGTAAGGTAAGCGAAAACGGTTTTCTTTAAAGCTGACTCAGCAACGAGCATCGAGAAAATTTAAACTTTACTCGCTCACAACCTCATCAAAGAGTAGACAACTCACACTGTGGATATTGAAACATTTACATTATTAGCGAAGGTCTCGGAAGTATATTCTACTTGTGGCAATATTATAGTTACGAGCAGTATTCCTACTTTAGCTGACATATTTCATGTAGATTATTATCGACCAAAGCAAAGAAAGCGGGAGTTTCGAAACTTTGTGGGTTTCTACCCCTCCCTGGGACCGCGGGAAGTTAGCTTTCAGTTTGTCTGGAGCCTGTCGAGCATTATCTTTGATATTAAGGGATTATTCTACCGCTGGATTAGCTATCGATATGTCGTAGACTAGGACCCTCCCTCGTTCCACTGTAGTGAGTCTGCAAGTGAAAACTTAGAGAATAACATTCATACGGCGGTTCTATCACAGCAAATTTACATTAACACTGCCATGAGTCAGTCAGCTGCCGTACATACTGCTCTATTAGCTATTTAATCAGTTATATATAAGCAGATTAAATGTTATTATTTATAAATTATAGTAAATGTGTAGTCTTGTCAGTCTGGCATACTTTATAGTTTACTTGTTTATGTAAAAATTCTAGCAATGGTTACCAAAGTACAGCTATAATAATAATACCATCATTTATAAGAATTTTTCTCAGTATTAACTGAAATAATGTGTACTAGAATCTTTTACAGTGTGGGTTACATATGTTTACTGACACTTGCTCTTGCTGATTGCCGTGTTAGTAAATGTTTCCAAGTACTTTATTGACCTGATCTGGAGTTACGAGAAATTGATTAACATGTATTTAGCAGATTTAAGATCAGACCAAAGTTGATCATTAGAAGGCACAAGAAAGTCATTGCCCAGAGTTAAAGTATGAACTAAATCATGCAGTCTCATTATTTGTACCTTACATGATTTCCGTGAAACTGTAGCATGTCTTGTATAGTTGATTGTATGATGTATCGCTTTTCAACAAGGCACTCCACACACATTGCATTAGCAAGAGGTAACCACAGCCGTAAGTAAAATGTAAGGCTCCAGTTTTATCAAACAGATGTTTTGGAGCAGACAATGACAGTTGAAATTGTGGCTACTGTGTATCTGTACCAAATAACTGCTGATGTGGTTGCCAGTGCCAGACTTGTCCCCTAAAGGCTAACCGGTGCAGAGTGCTTAGTCTCAGCAGTGCATGTAGATTGGTGTTTCTAGAAAGTTGGTTATGATGATTTTGTCACTAAAGCCCTATGCAATACTTAATATTTAATGATATGTTAATGACCATAACCTGGCAGACCTGCTTAATACCAGTGTCAGTGCTGTAATCAATTATATACTAATTTTAGTATCTTGGACTTTCTTTATATATATATATTATATTTCACTTTAATGGTAATCATTATGTGAAGCAGCTCCAGCCAGTTCTGATATATCATATAATAATGGTCTGCACTGTTAGAAAAATATGTGTAGTTCCTCACAGTCACACATTTTCAAAACATCATCTCAGTTGCTTGATACAATGACAGATTATTACTGTTGTTATTACTATTATGATTTGCTGCTCAATTGCAGATACCTTGCACTCCATCTTTCACTCTACTGATCTTTCTGCTTGCAGAGTTCCCCACCCCCACCCACCCTTTCTTTTTCTTGTTTTTACCTCAAGGAGGGAGAGAGAGAGAGAGAGAAGGAAAGAGAGAAATAGAGAAATGTGGAGTCAGTGAAGTTAACCATGCTTCAAAACCTGTGCTGTGTATCTTAAACCATATTACAGTTTCCATTTTAAGTGATTACCTCTCCATCTCTCTTCTTCCCTGTCTCTCTCTTCAAAATGTGACAGGGATGAGAGATTTTAGTTGTGTGACACTGATAAAAGATTAAATAGAACTGCTGATTGTAGCAGTTTTCATTTTAAGCATTAGCATAAATGAAAGACTATGAAGTTTCTTTTCAATTCTAATTTTAGCCACTATGTAGTATGAAGAAAATCCTTTCCTTTTTGAACACCTACACAGCTGTAGCCTTAAGGTCTGTCATCAAACATAGGAGTGGTGAGGGTATGTTACCTTCTAACTGCACTTCAGGCATTTATTCAA
>SMGT01011169.1:414700-445123 GCA_004794575.1 Lanistes nyassanus
TTTGAAAATAGGCTAAAAATGCCGCGTCCACGGGGATGCTCGAGGGTAGGATTCTACGTCACGATTGAGTTAAAATAGGGGAAGCAGATGGCCACAGAGTACTGTGTTCTGAACCTGCAGGCACTGGTTCATTACCCATGCACTGTGCCACACTTGCCACAGTTATTGAGGTACGCTAGCTGTGATTGGGTACCTGAAAAGTAAGAGCAAGGAAGAGATGGGGACCGTCTTCGCAATGAAAAATGGTCTTATATTCCCCTACAACCTAAAACAGGGACAGTCTTTACCTTTCACATTTATGTTAAAATCATTTTCCAACAAAGAGTGTGCTGGTCAGGGCACAGTATAGAGCCGTCAGCAGTGCTTTGGCTTCTAATCTAACTCCTCTAGTTACGTGACGGTGAAATACCTTGCAGCCGGCCCGGATCCTTTACGTCACATAAGTAGGCGCTGCTCACAGTGTAACCCCTCCCTTTTCCTCTGCCTGCCAACGCACCAACCGCTGAGTTTTTATTTCCGTTCTCAGTAGCCACTGGGACGTCATATTTGCTATCCTGCAGTTGTACGGATTGATTTGCCTTTGCCTTTACTCTGGCAAAGAACGATTTGCCTGTAAAATGGCTGTTGACCGGGAGTGTTATGACTTAGCAAAACTCGGAATGGTTTGTTGTGCTGAAACCGAAGGGGCCAGGTGCCATCAGCGGCATTAATTACTTCGCATTAATTGGTGAGTGCGTATAACACGTTGTTTAGCTTTTCTTTTTATAGTACCCCACTCTTACCCAAACCAAAACTTCTGAAAGTTCTGCCGTTAGCCTGTCCATCGCTTGAAACACATTTTGTGATTTGTTTCATTAATTGACAGCAGCGTTTTAAAGCAATATTCTGTATTTAATCATCCACACTGACGTTGCTCAGACAACCGGTGTGTATGCGTGTGGGTGCGTACGCTTTCATCCGTGCGTGCATGTGTGTGTGTGTGTGAAAAAGTTATCGCATCCACGGTTCTATAGAGACTAATCATGAATTAAAACAACTGTCAAGAACTAATCGAACTATGTAAATAATGAGGATTTTCTCCTGTTTCAGTCGAGTTCTGCAAATTAGCTACTGAATGAGGCTAGCGTGTGTCTGCACAGGACACTTTCAGTTTCCACTATGCTCAATCACTTTTGGCAGGTGGTTGGGCCAGTTCTTTTCTACTGTTTTTGTTCCGCTTTATCGAGTCGTACGCTCCCCGTGTTTGACAGAAGCCGTTTTGTTGGCTTCCTTTAAGTTCACTTTCGCGCTTCTGTCTGTGCTCTTCTTAAATTCCCTTTTTCCAATAAGCACAAGCGGTTCAGATTTTTCCTAGAACTGATGCATAGGCTACAGGAAAGCGTGCCAGTTTCTGGTTTGGGTATCTCAACGGTAGTCAGGGTCAGCTGTTTACTACAATTATCTGTGCTGTAATTAGAAAATATCTGCAGCTATGGTATGCAGCCTTAGCCAATTTGGTTGTGGCCTCCGTGCTGGGCGCATGCCGCCCGTGTTTACAACGAAAGGGGTTTGAACTTCTCAGCTGCCGACAAGCTGGTTTGTTTTTAGTGATACCACGGCTTTGCTCGAACACAGGACGCTGTCCTTTTTACCTTTACGGTTTCGCCGTAATTCTGCCTGATTTCAAGCTCATTTTACGGTTTTACGGTGACCAAAAAAATATATTAGGTCTACAGTATTTGAATCTGGCGGCTTACGTTTTTTTTCTGAAGTTGTAAAACTTTAATTTGTTTTTGCTGACCGTACCCGTGAACTAAAGCAAGATTCCTTTTGACTGGCCTTCGACGCGTCGAGGCATTGTCGAAGAGTTACAGCAATTACAGGATATGTGTCTAGTTCTTTGTCTTTCATGCTTTCTTGGTGCGTACTGCAGTGAGACATGATCAGGAAGGGGTCATTGCTTTTTTTTCTATTTTGTGTCCCAAACAATGAGATGTTCACTATACGATTGTTTGAGCGAAATGCCCCGCTGCTGAACTGGAAGTAGCTTGAAACCCGGGTCTACGGTCTTGTAATATGGAGCGCTGTGACTCATTCACTCGAAGATAGCTGTGTATATAGTTTCAATGTGCAGGTGTATGTCAATGATTTTTTTTGGGGGGGGGATAGAGGGGAGGTTGGGGTGAAGAGAAGGAAACAGTTTTGCCATTGTGGGACGGCATGGGGCCTGCGGATATCGCTCTTAAACATGGCAACAGTTTTGATGTACTTTTTCCCTAGGGCTTTCAAATTTGTTCCCAGCACAGCATAGTATTGCACGCCATTCACCACGGTTCATCTGACGTATGAAGAAACAGTGGTCCCGCGGAGCTGTTTAAAACTCTCGTTCTTGGGCTAGCGTGGTTGAACGTTCGTATCTGCACTTCCGGTCATAACAGTGGTCGTAAGACCCATTTGCCCTGTGTATTCTAAGAACACCTTCATCTGTGAGCAGGAGATACGAACACTCTTGCAAGCCAGCCCTAGCGCAGCGACACGCTCACCCTGCAGAACGTGCGGAAACAACCCACACGAGCGCGCACTCTCTCCATAAAGTTTGAGAAACTGGACAAAGGCCACGTATGACGTATAAAGGTCTTGCCGTTTTCATGCATTTCCGCCGTTTCCGTCTCTTAAAATTCGGAAGTGTGTGTGGGGGTGGGGGGGTGGGGGGGGTCAACTGTTGTGTCAACTGTTTGCGCTGCGGAATGTGGCGAGCTGACCGCTTTTACTGGTTTGCTACTATGCCTTCCATATTTGTTCCGACTGTCGATCGTTTTCAGACGTGACCCGGTGCACGCGATTTATCGGTGAGTAGCGCGAGGCACCTGACTGTTATGATCACGACAAGCATTACGCCAGCTACTCGAAGCCGAGATATGTCTTGATTTATTGAGGCTTACGTGCGCTGCCTGTTTTCACTTGGTCAAATAGAACTTTGGCACGCAAATGTCGAGCAGAGTTAAGGGTGAGACGTGTACCTATTTAGCCTTGCCAAAGCTATTCACCCGGACGATGACGTCAGAGTACCCATGAAAAGTTATTATTACATTCTGTCCTGATTGATCTTACTATAGTGGTGGAGGGCTACGTGCATTGAGACCTCTACGGGATTCACAAATGAAATAATGGACAGCAGGATCCTTTGACATGTCGCTGTTGGTCTGGACGAGACGGGGAGTGGGTATGTTCTGTTCTGCTGAGACGTTTGCGAAAGGCCTGGGAATTCGATGTTCGCAGTGCGTGGTTAAGTGCCCCAGATAATGTACATTCTATCACGGAAGTTTTGATACATTCTCTGGCATCGCTCAGGCGAGGGCTTTATATCGCTTTGGTAGGAGCATAGCGTAGCGGGACTTTCTAAACACCGTTGTTCGACTCTGCGCTCACGACGGGAAGGTCTGACCAAATCTAAGTGTCATATAGAAATTTCCACCGCTTTAAGAAGAGGGTATGTCTCGATTTGTAAGGTAGGTTTTAGGAGAGTATCCCGGTAAACTTTGCCGCATCTAAGGTCTGTACACTAAAAGATGTGGCGTTTGGTTCACACTGTCTTGTACACGCGTCACGGTTAATCATAAAATATTGCTATACAGAAAGTGCGAAGGTTTTCTCAGTCCTGTTTGCATGAAACAGTAGTAGCTACTTGAAGGTGCAGGGATTATATTGACACCGACGACGGCAAGACAACAGAGCCAGCCAGCTATCGTCGCGGCATCTCCTGGCTGAAGTGTTGTTGCAAGAGTCCAGTCGTGGGCTGCTATGTACGAGCAGTCATGAGCCAACAATAGCAGTTGCCTGAGGAAGGTCCTTGAACAATGAAACGTGTTTATCTAGCCTGGTTTGTGCACAGATGGGCTGACTGTCATCTCGTCAGTGCATGACCCCTGCCCTCCACCCCATCTTTTTCTGTAGACCCTTTCTGGCGAGGGTGCTAAGACTAAGAGCAAGATAAATACATCTTTGTGCACAGTCTGCCACGCCTGTTACTGCTTCTTTTCTCTATCACCCTTTCCTGTTTCGTTCCCCTCTCTTTCCTCTCTCGTTGTTCTCTCTCCCCCCCCCCACCCCTATGAACAGGAATATCGCCTTCTGCAAATACTTAAATAACAGCAAACGATTTATCCAGTATGCATTCTATCGGTATTTGTTGGCATTTGCTGCAATATTCTATAATATCAAATATCACGAACGTGTGTGTGTGAGAGAGAGAGAGGGAAAACGAATGTGACGATTGATTATAGTGAAGGAAGAGAGATAGCTGCACGCAGTTGGCCATGCGTGGGAGGTGATATTACGATGTCAGCATTGCTCCTTCGCCATGCACCAGTAAGTTTACAAGCAAATCGTCATGAGCACAGACTTTCCCGCACCTCCCATCTCACCCCCCTTCCTCCAAAAAAACAAAACAAACCATCGTTCACAGTTGGCGTGTTGACGAGGGCCTAGGATGTGGTGGGAACTGCGCAGGGTTTAAAGATGTTTGATGACACTGGGCTGGTGACGTCGTGCGTTGCATGGCGACGGTCGGTGTCAGTGGAGTTGGCCTCTTGGCATTGTTACCTCCCGACGTACCTTGCGTACCGTAAAGCATGTCAGCTTTGCATAAAATCAGTAGATAATTTGTCGTGTGAGGAGATATTTTAAAATATACTAGAAGTTTGTTTACTGGTGTTGTAAATGTACACTCTAGGTAATAGCAGTGCTGGAATATTTGTAAAACTAAGGGTCGAAATCTATGGGCCATTTTGTAATAAGCGTGGGTCAGACGAAGTAGCTTCTGGTGTTAATTTGCCAAATGTTAAGAAATCTGTGCGCCACTGACGTACAGCTTTAAAATCTCTGCGTCATTTTTGTGCGTAAATTACCCCCCCCCCCCCTTTGTGCGTTATCGGGAGCTCTGTTATAACTTTCAGTTTGTAAGTTCTGCTCACCTGTTATGCTACTCACTTTTCCAACGGTAGGGGTGGGCGGCAGCAGAAGTAACCTAGATGTAGAATTGACTCTGGGGAGTTGAGGAGGCGGGGTGTAAATCGTTTCAATCCGGTTAAACTGGATATCGCATGTCTCAGCAGGTCAGAGGTCAGGGCTGAGTTCCTCTTAAGCTGTTGAACACTGGTACAGAGCCTGGGCAGGCAGCAATCGCACAAGTGTTTATCTACAGCCATATTATTTTTGTTCATATATATATAGCACACATATACAAGCAGCCTACAGCCTGTCTGTTCCCCGATCTCTTCTATCAGTAGGTCGGCTCACCTGTAAATAACCTATCTTGGTTTGTCCAGACCAAGTGCCGGCCGCGGCTGTAGTCAGTCTTGTGGCCATCTCGAAAGCGTAACATTCTTTGCCGCCTCCCTGTGTCTGCGTTGTGTTCGTTCTTCTGATTTGCTTGCCTTTCCATATCCATTTCGCTACAAAGCAAACGCAAGACGTCCTGTTCGCACCAGCCTTGAAACTCCGGCCGAGATGACAAAAGTGGGAGAGGCCATGAAAGGATGTTTTCGGTATCAGAGACTGATACCTCCCTGTGTTCCGCCGGGAAGATATTAGGCTTTTCTTGGTTAATTTCCAGTGGTGACGTTTTGATTTCTCAAAAAAGACCTACATTGCTCAGTTGTACACATGATGCATCTCTAAAATAAGGTAAACACAAGTATGTCGTTGACTTTTTAAATAATATAGAAAAAGAATGTAGATTTTTTAGCCGCACTGGGTTGGACTAACACCGCCGAAATGAACCTTTGTTAATTTGTACGCTGCGTCCTTCATTGGGTTTCTCTCATTATGACTTGATTCTGCGTTTCACCGATGTTTACTATGATTTTCCATTGTGTTTCACTGATGTTTTCTACGACTTTCCACCGTGTTTACTATGAGTCTGACTTTTCATTCTGTCTTCCCATATAGTATGACTTTCAACTTCCACTGTGTTTCGTGTTCATGGTGGATTTCGTTAATGAGTCACGCATTAATGAGTCAGGTTCAGTAGTTCTTACATATATGTTATTAATACTTCCGCTAGTATTAAATGTTTGTCAGACCTTCCACAGCGCGTCTCGCTGAAAGAACCCTCGTAAATAGAAAAATATTTGCTTCCGGCTTGCGATTGTATGCCCCTGTTCCTTTCTTCGAAGCTTAGTTCTCTCATCACGACGTTAAAAGTCCTGTCACCGGCTTCAGCTGTTTCTCGCCACAGGGGACAGTCGAGTGGCAGGTCCACCAGGGAGATCGTCAGCGACGTGTGCATTTAGAACAGGGGTTCAGTTTGTGATGGGGTGTCCCTCAGTTTATCTCTAGCAAAGGAAATACGGAGGACAGAGGTGAGCCAACGCTGCTTTTGTTTTTGCTGTGATAAGATAATGCCCACCGTCAGCGCTGATGCCATGTTTTATTTTTCTTGTGACACGTCATAACTAGTAATGATAAAGATAATGTATTGATCAGTCAGACTTTCAGCTTTGCCCTAGCGCTGACTGAAAAAAGAACTTCTCGCACTCTTGTGTCTTCCCATATCATGGAACGAGATTGTAGCTACTGTCCGTTTCCGACTGTAAGAAACGGCATTGCGATAACAGTAGTGGGCTAACATCCGTGTACACTTCTGTAATTCTAAACAGTCGCCTGTATTTTTATGGGTCAAGAGGGTTCAGGCAGGACAAAGGTCTGTGTCTACAGACAGGGGTGAAGTTGCATACACAACCAGGCGTTGTCATAGTTTTTCGAGACCACATCAGCTGATCAGAGAACACAAGCACTAAAGCACGCATGCGCACACCCGGGGGTTGGGGAGATGAGTTCCGTAGAAGCTGTTAAATCACGTGATCAGCTACTGCACGCGCTAGCGTGCGACGTGTTAACTCGTTAACCGACTCCTAGCACATAAGTTTGATTACATTAGCACAAGTAGTGAACATTATAACACATTCTTCATAGCGACATCCAGATAACCACGCATTCAGTGCGTTGTCCTTACGCATTACTCGACCTACTCGTATATAGGTTCATATGTTTGAAAACGTGCGTTAGATATTGTCCGCATCGACACGTAATGGGAGATCGTTTGTCTTGCGAAGAGGAAGTTTATATACCCGAATCTTTTGACTTCTGGGAACAGGAGAACAAAGCGGTGTTGGGCTAGATTTCTGCTGAAGGCATGTAGCTGATCATACATGACCTCATATTCTGAGTGATGAGCACTGCTTACCAACTATACCGCAGGCAGGACGGCGAAGATACTGTGGCTGCGTGAAGACGTTTCCCACTGCTGTCTCGTAGCGACATGCCGTACTTCGTTACAGCTGATGTGACCACCGCGCCGGTACGACTATAACTGCTCAGGTGTTAAAGAAGATTGCTTTGTAGTTTTCTAATGTGGTTTCTTTGGTTTGGGGTCTTTTCTCGCTCTGGAATAGGAGTATTAACGCCGATTGCCAGACGCACTGGCTTTGTTTGCTTCAGTGCTGACCGAGCTATCGGCCTGTGCGTGTTCCTTGACTGTTCGGAAGAAAGTTGACTGTATTGTGTGCAGACGAACGATACTGGCGTGACTAAAGCCATGTTTTAATCTACCGAAGCTTCGTCCAAATTCGCTGGTCGTGCTGTGTGTAGTCCGAATCTGGAGATTGGGAGCTCATTGGCAGGGAAGTGCGGAACTCGGAGCTATGGAAGGCACTTTCGTTTACATTTCCTGGATATTTGAATGCAACAGCTACCGAAGTCAACTTCGCTAAGTGCGCTTGGCACTTCGTACTCTTCGGCTACTTCGGTAGATTAGAACACGGCTTAAAGGTACTGGGAGCCAGGGAGCTTTGACACCCCGCCAGCCAGCCCGTCTGTGTCGCTTAAAGGTACTGGGCAGAGATGTGTGGGTGTTTGTGTTGCTTTTCATTTCATAACACTGTTGTAAGGCCCATTTCACACTGTGTATCTCACGTGCAGTTTTACAGAGCGGAAATGGGATGCAAATGCATGGCTTTTTGTGTTTTCTTCAGTGTCTAAATAACCATACCGACTACACTGCGAACGCAAAGCATTTTTTTTTTACGCAAGGAGATGGATACGCCAATGCTTGTGTTGGAGTTTAAGTATGGGCTGTACGAAAGTTCTTACCTCGTTTCCGTATCTAAATGTAAAACCTACTCTTCGATTAACACTGGCCAGACGGACTCAGCAGCTTCAAGCAGGAAAACTGAGGTTCCAGCGTTCATGCAGCCCAGCCTCGAAGTGATGTTCGATTTGAGTTTCAACAAACAACATGTACATTCCTTTTTTCTGGACAGTCAGGCTTTCTTAACGCGCCATGTGTACTTCCTACTTGCCACACCTAACCGTGGTGGCTTGTACCACTTGGTCAGGTTTGACGAACAACGCCTATTCTTTGGGTTAAGAGAGGCCTTGAGCAATTTCGCTTACGGACGCTTACACCCGCATGGATGTAGACTTGATACAGTAACATTGGATTCGGTCATTGACGTTTAGTGGTGTAGTGTGGTTGCAAGCCATGAACTGTTAAGAAGCACAGCGCCTCGCAGCCGCCAGAACAATGATGTATCGATTTCATCCCTAGGCTTTTGGGTGACATCGCTGGAGATCACTTTTTCTCTCGTTGTGTTGCACGTGCAGGAGGCCGAGAAGGAGACAGGGAGCTTTGACACCCCGCCAGCCAGCCCGTCGGTGTCGCTGCCAGCAGACGCAAGTCTCCAACCTGTCTCGGACCCTCGCGAGGTCGACATGACGGGTGGCGTCTACCCGGGGCTGGAGCCCGAGAGTTCTGCCAGGAATAAACCGCCTCTTGCCGGCCGTCCGGGCTCCTCCACCCGAAGTGACGAAGAATCGACAGCCGGCAACTGGCAGCGGGGCAAGGTGAGCTTGGTCAATGGCCTTGGGTGTAGCATCGATTTACAGCACCCAGGCTAGTTTCGTAGAATCGCTAGAGACACTAGGTTATAACAACAGCGTTCGATTCAGTAATTACTCGATATTTGACCACCTCCCCCCCACCCCCTTTATTTCAAACAAAGACGTCTGTAAAACTTTCCCCATGGATTTGTCCTTTGCTTATATTACATCTTTTTCCAGAAGCGTGTGCTTAGCGTGGAGGAATCTGTCGTTTCCAGATGTGTATTATGTACTTGGTGGTTAATACTATTTTTCTTGATTGTAGGTGGGTCGATGTAGACTTGAGACCTTTTGGTTTTCAGACTGTACTGGCCTGCAACCGTCACATGCTAGAGAACCAGCTGGCCTGCGACGTTTGGTTCCTTGTGGGCCCCAGCAGGGAACGGGTGGGAGCACACCGCTATGTCCTGCAGTCGCGATCCAGCGTGTTCTTTGCCGCACTTGACGTGCCCGATGTGGAGCTGACTGACATACCTTTGACGGCCACGAACTCCAAGGTCTTCTGGCAGTTCCTGAGGTCAGCTGAACCTGGATTGTGGTGGTGTGCAACCAAGTAGACCTGCTTTTTTGCGTCCCTAGTTACTGAAGTGAACATGCAAGTTGTGTTGATGTGTATACGAATGTAACAACATAACCACACAGCTTTGATGTCAGCGTAAGTCTTAGAGTGTAGGAACACAGCGGCGTAATTCAGTGATGATACATTTGCAAATACAGGATTTGACAGTTTGCCTAATCGGTCATGACAAGTAGATTTAAATTAGTTCTTAGGCAAATAAATTTCTAACAACTTGCCCGCCCGAGGTAGCACATATGTTCAGATTTGTTTATTGTGTTTTGAAAGTATGAGAATTGATCCTGCAGACACGGGACGCCTTTGGGCAAATAAAACGTTTGGAGGCTTGTCAGACCCGTAGGGGGAAAAAAACTGGCAGGTCCTAGAGGGTAAGGACGTAACTTCACGATGGAAATTTGTGTGAGATTGTTGCTGTAAAACTGTGACATGTTGACGAGTTTAAGAATGTAAATGCAAAACTTTAATGTGTGTTCGAGTGAAGGGACATAACTCAAGTCTTGCGATGTGTTTGCGAGTGTCAGAACATAATTGAAGAACTGTACGAGCATAAATGAATTCAGCTAGTTGAGGCAATAATGCCCAGTTATGAACTGGAAAGCATGGTTACCATGGTAAAATCTTTCAACCGTAGCGATCTAGCCGATGCTCGTAAAATTTGTCACGCATGAACAGTTTTACACTTTCTTTACAACCACGGCTCATGCGCACCCACTCTTCCAGATAAGAGCGCACACACTTGGACACAAATAGACATGCATGCACGCGCGCACTAATTACTGTTTTTCTTTAGCAGTTATATCCACCGCTGACATTCTCAGAAGCAGGAGCTTTGAGCTCACATCCCCTTACCCTAACAGGTAGACAGACGGGCAGACAAACGTGCTGATGTGATCGTCTTGTGCTTGGCCAGGTATGTGTACTATGAAGAGCTTCACCCAGACGAGGATTCGGTGTTTGGGTTGCTGATCCTTGCCGATGACTACGATATGGCGGGGGCCGTAGCCGTGTGTCTGCAGTTCTTGAAGGAGTGCCTGACAGAGCACACAGTTTGTGAAATCCTGGAAATCGCTCACAAACACAACGACGGCGACTTGTACGCTGAGGCCATGGCCTACATCCGCCGACACGGCGAGGATGTGGTGCAGACAGTGGGCATGGACGTCTTGTGCCGAGAGTGTCTCAATAAGGTCAGGTCAGAATGAGTGTTAGAAAGTGTGAGATCAGACGATCGAGAGACTGAATTACGTAAAGTCACAGTGAGGGTAAAATGAAGGCGATGGACCAAAGAAAAACGTCAATCGATAGTCAGGTGAGGCGAGATAGTCAAGAATGCCAAGTACGAGGTTTAGTTGCATTCTTTTGTCGCCTCTCTGTCGGACTGAGTTTTGGGAGTTGCACCCATGTGATCGCGAGAAGACGAGATGACACTTTCTCGACAAGCGGTGACGAGTATTTGAAAAGAGTGATGTGTCGCTTGGAATGCATGTGCTGGGAGTTGGTGGGGGAGGGACAGGCAAGGGTGCACAGACACGATACTTAAATCCACATTTCCTGACTGTGCTGTACAAATATTAAGACGTTTATCCCACAGGTGCTGACTATGGATGGCCTGGACTTGAACCCCACTGTGAGAGAGGAGGTGAGTGACCGCTGGGCCAGACGGCAGTGCGAGAAGAACGACTGCGAGCCCACGGCGGACAACAAGCTGGAGTCCCTGGGGGACGTTATTTACGTCAAGCGTGACGACGCCACGTCACACCGCTACGTCCTGGGCTCGGTCACCGAGCGCCACCTGTCCCGCCCGGACCCAGAGTCGCCTCCCCCTAGGTACTCCCAGCTCAGCCCGGCCGTCAGCCGCAGCGACATCGAAGACGCCGACAACGGCAGCGGCGACAACCTGTCGCTGACGTCGGCGACCTCGTTGGCCACGCAGCGCAGTCTGACGTCACAGTGCTCGCGCACCCCGTCCAGCGCCACCTGGCCGGACTTGAACCACGTGACCCGCTTCCGGGAGATGTACGGGGAGCTGCCGTGCGAGGGGCTGGCGGACGCCGTCAGCTTCACGGTGAACCGCCACGTCAGCCTGTACGGCTTCGGCATCTACGGCAGCAAGCGGCCCGGCGAGGCGGCGTACCGCGTGGACACCGTGGTGACGCGGAAGAAGAAGGACATTGTGATGGAGTCCATCGCCATCAAGGGCGCCGGGGTCATCCTCCCCGTCATGTTCGAGCGGCCCGTGCGCCTGGAGAAGGGCAAGCCCTACACGCTGGAGATCTACCTGCACGGACCGCCGTGCCACTGCGGCACGGACGCCCAGACCCCCGTCAGGGACGGCGCCACCACCTTCACCTTCAGCCGAGCGCCGGCCGTCAAGGGCAACCGCACTTCGGACAGAAAGGGGCAGATCCCCAGGCTGTACTTTGTGCCGCTGTGAGCACGTGGTCAGTGGTCCACCAATCGCACCACTGGAAGACAGATCCCCAGGCTGTACTTTGTGCCGCGTGACAAGCAGCCCACGTGGTCCACAGCCGACCAATCGCCTGACAGAGAAGACAGATCAGTTTCTGAGGCTGTACTTTTAATCGGAGCCAGTGAAAAAACCTAACCCGCAAGAATGTGAAGACGTGTCACAGTCCGAATGATTGGTGGATGTGTGGAATTTCTTCATTCGCTGCTCCACCAACGTTCAAAACAAAGAGACAGCATGGAGCAGCACGTTGTGATCACAAGTCCAGTGCAACCTTTTTTCCCTTTAACCTTTGGGTGCGAAGCCATTTTGTGAGGTTGTGTAGACGGCAGAGCTTTCCAACGTTTATGCACAATTTTTACATGTTGTGCTGTTTTAAGTGCATGTCTCATTAGCGTTGCCGCCATGTATATGCTTTATTGCATTATGAGGCTGAATTAACTCGTGAGCCTTGTTGAACCAACCGTTTAGTCATTGATTAACAATACCGTTCCATTGTCTGTGTTGTTTACACTCCCTGTACGTAGATAACGCTCGCAGTAAACATATTTTCATCCACTTACGTGAAAGCCATTTGTGAGGCTCTGTGTTGTAACAGAGCAAGTGTTTTTCTAGTCCACCAGCTATTATTATACCCAGCCTCCAGAAGTGCCCTCACCACGTGTGGCATCTTGTGATAAACTATTAAAGTATGGAAGACACGTGCCTTTATATTCCTGGCACACGCTTGCATGTAGCTCAGTGATTGTGTCGTCTGTAAAACGCTAATGAATGCTTCATACGCAGCAAAGGGCCAGTCATTATTCATTGTCTCTTATCGCCGTTGGTGTCTGGGTGAGAAGCCAGTTGTGCCTCATGTCTCGTCCGCACGGGCTTTCGTCGTAAAAGGTTTTGCTGCGCTGACCACAAAACCTGCATTAGATGGAGGGCTGGAGTTATCCAAGTAAAGTTTTTTTTGCCCTTTTATTATTTGTTTCTGTTCCTATTTGAACAATTGGAGAATGTGTGTCGCAGTGTCTGCAACATTCGCCGTGTGTTGAATGTGCTTTTCGCTCTCCGTCTCTGGGTCTGCACCCACAGATGTCCCCTCATTTCTTCTCAGCGTCTTCTCTGCCACCTGTCACCATCAAAGTAGACTTGACACCCTTTTTCGTCTCGGCACCAGAACATTTTGAGGAATCGGAACTAAACACAAATGGACCTGCTGTATTAATTTTCCCGGCCTCTTTTGTGGCAGTTGACTAAACTTTTCAGGCTTCGGCGTTAGAAGACCGGAATAGTAACTAACCAGTTGTAGACATACTTGTGTGTATAGTAGCTGATGAGGAATTTTTACTTGGACAGATTACGAGAGTACTTGCTGAACAGATATTTGGGCATGCACAGCTACAAACCTGCTAATTATATTCTCTGAGGTATATGCTTCGATATTTTAAGAAGCTGATAAGCATTTGCGGACTTTTTGGAGTGGGGTGGTCGTAAACCAGGGTGCATAATTTTGAAGTTATAGCGAAGGTCTCATTTATTTTTCTTTTAGGGATTTTCTTCAAAAGCATCCCGAAAACCCACCCACCACCTTTTCAGTTTAAAGCATCTCGAGATACAGCGCAGATACATAACGGCCACAGCTTCACAACCGATTTAAAGACGGAGAGGCTAGAGACACTACGTGTTTGTTGCACCTATCTATAGATTATTTTGCCTGTTGGCTCAATAAAAAAGGTTAAAGCTGAGTTGACCCGAAAGAAGACCGTTTGAAGCTGAAAAATTCCCGTAATACTATTAAGTTCGCATTCTGTTTTATTTTCTGACCGACAGTAATCTCGACTGTACTATTTGTCTTGTCGCTCTGTTATTTGTTATTTATCTATTTGCGTCTGTTTGTGCCGTCCTGAAGAAGGGGCCCATGCCCTGAAATGTCGAGTTCCTGTTACGCTTGGCCAAGTTCACTTTGTTGAACCTTTATTACCCCAACCTGCAGTCAGCTGTTTCTTTTCTCTTTAAAAACAAGTACACACAAAAACAGCAACAAAAAGGGTTGCAACCTTTCAAACAACGGGGGGATTTGTGTTTGAACTCGGAGGTAAAATACAGTGGGTAGCGGTATGGAGCTCGGCATGAAAATAAGACGCGGAGTAGCTGTCTGTGAGAACGTTCAGGGTGGCCTTGACGGTTATAATGCAGTACACTCACGATAAGAAAGATTTAAACACCGCAATGGCCACCGGTTAGTGGCAATCGACGACAGCAGCATCGATCCACAGATGTACAGCTGCATGCTGACATGCAGGTCAGGTTAAAGTGTGTGTGTGTGGGAGGGGGGGGGAGACGGAGTCCGGGTGGAAGATGAAAAGGGGTGTGAGGGGGAGAGCCGCTCCACACTGACGACTGGCACCAGTACCAGAGGGTGTTTCACAGACCAGTGAACTGGTGTCTGATGAACTGTACAGCCACGAGCGAGCAAAAGGAAGCCACTTTACACAGAATCGGAATCGCCTTGCCAATCGCCCTGCAAATGAGGCATGGTGCAACAAAAATTGTGGTGGGCCGGAGGTCTCGAGGCTAGAGTCGTCTGGGTTCGAACTCCTTTCGTCGTAAAATTATATTGTTCTTTTCAAGTATTTCATTCAGAACAGCACAATCATTCTGCGCTGCTGCATTCAATGACGTGGCGTTTCAGACCTGTGCTTATCCCAAATCAACGACGCCTGGTGGATTACCGGAAGCCCCAGACAGCCATATTAGAAATACTAGAAGCGAACTTTGATGGAATCAAGTGTGTCTACGAGGACACGATTGTCAGCAAATGTTCCTTAAATTTTCAATGCGACTCGGTGCGACAATGGTGTGATGAATCAGCAGAGGGTTACTTCTGTCTTTCGCCTGCTAGTCTTTGCTAGCGTGCAGTCCGTCCGTCCTTCCTTCCTTCCTTCCTTCCTTCCTTCCTTCCTTCCTTCTTTCTAATAAATCAGTGTCTTGTGAAAGAAACGGGTAAGAACGACAAATCGTAGTTTTGTGTTTATGTAGTAAATCATACTTATCTCCCTTGGCACATGAAGCTGGGTTGAAGGGTTCGCATTGGAAACCTGTAGATTTTCTGTTAAATTTCAAATTCCTCCCAAATTATAACGATCGAAGGACTAAAGCATTTATGTCAAAAATTACAGTTTAGTTGTTATTTTTGTTTTGTATATATTCACACATTTTTAATAGACATCTAAGTATCCCATGGAAATGATGACCCCACAAATTACACTCATTACGCTATCGTTATTTCCACACGCAACCTCAAATATATAAGAAAGCACTATTGGCAGAGGCAAGGAACACGATTTAAAATTTTGAGCCTTGTAAAACATTATTTTCCCGCGCCGTATCAAATTTTCCTCTGACATAGCAGAGGAGAGGATAACTGATCTCTTCTTAAATGAGTGTATACAATTATTTAACTTTGGAAACGATATACGTGGGGTTTGGCGTGCGCTTCAGATCTGATTTTACTGCTTTTAAATCACCCAAATACGTGGCTATTTTTAGAAGTTTTTATCCGATAACAATTCCTCTTTTCTCCTTCTTCCACTTCTCTCTCTTCCTCAAGGATGCACGCCGGCACACATGCTTTCACGCTGTCATATTCCCCGGACACCGGCTTCCTATTAACCCCGGCCCGTCTTTCCGTCCAGGGGCTGTCAGCGAAACATCACGCATAATCTCTCAAGATTGCCGCCAGCTTTAGGAAAGAAATGATTCCTTTGTCAAACTATCACACGGGCGGATCAGGTTGCAGAATTGAATTGGGACTTTGATTGGTTATCGAGATGTTTTTTTCCTTGCGATTTGGGGGTGAACCTTCAACTAAGGGTTATGCAATCACATATTTTGCAGGCGAACGTTTGCGCGCCCCGCAACATTTATATGCATTTTTAGAAAGGCATTCATTCTGTCTGAGAGTTTTATCCGTGGACGTTTAAGTGTGTTAGACTTCCCTGTCAAAACTGTAGTTAGTTGATTCTTTATGCGGCAGAAGTCCTTTGTGAGGTGTGTAGTCTCGAGAAAGTTTTCTTTATTAATTAGAAAGTTGATGTTTTCCTTTTATTTTATATTGCGAAACATTGTGACAGTTGATCAGACTGTATGCACGACTGCATTTGCAGACGGATCGTCTGCCTATCAAATTATTTTTCATATTGCTACTGCATCCCCATAGTGTAACGTTTCCGTCACCACCCCCTCTTCATGCACCCTACCTTTAACAGTCGTACAGACGACCAACTAGGAGTGGTGGTTATTTAGAGGGACAGTGCTTCCACCTCGCGGTGATTTCGCACTATGGGGGATGGGTCCTATTACTAAACTATGCACTGAAAGAACCACCAGACTGATGGCTGCAGTAAGATGGTCAGTGCGGGCAGGCAGTTTAATGTGCGAGGAAAATGGCCGAATGGAGTTTGCACAATGTTTAACTCCAGGAAATAATCCTTGAAATAATCCAGGATTAGAACCAGTAACCTTCCATCTGCTAGTCCGCAGCTCTACCAACTGAGCTAACCTGGCCCCTCGCAAAGTAACTTACTGGACTCGACTTCTCCAGAATTACTGAACAAACTTTTATGGTGATCTCGTAAATGTAGATTTAATTGAGCAATCGTCACCAAAACCTTTACTGCTTCAGGTCAATGGTTTCTACACCAAAGGGTGACGACGCTATGAAATAATGTGAATAACTAGAGAAATCTACCGAGGGAAAAGATTCTCATACTCGGTCACGTTCGCTCAGTCTCACACAGGCAAAACACTTCTAGCTCAAGAGCCCCCATCCTCGTAAAAGACACAACTGTAGCGAACTGTTATTCAACATATATTTCATACACTAACTGACTCGACAACATCAAATATATCTACAGATAATTTACAGAGAATCACTGTGCTCGTGTCTAGGGTAAGACGCTTCCTGATTACGTCCTACCACGAGGAATCAGACAAAGAAGATAATCAAACTAAAGCCAGAGGGGAAATCACTGCGACACGGCCTATGATCCCGCTCTATACACAGATACGATAAGTGACCGACAACAGAGCACCTACTCTTGTCACTACTAAACAACTGCTTTACCGTAATACACAGCTCTAAAGCTGTACAACGACCCAACCACGAAGTTTGTGACAACGCCACGACCAGCACTTCCCTCTAACTCCTCTTGGCGTCCGCCCGGCCTCTAGCTTATGTCTCCAGCAGGATAAAACCACCTATCTTAAATCAACCCGAGTCCCAGACTCTAAGATAAGTTTATGGCAAGAGCAGTCCTTAACTTATAATGCACATCCAGCAGTCACTTACTCGTCTGTTACGTAGACTTTTCGGCGAAATACTTCCAGTGTATTTAGCGTAAGAACTGGAGGTACTCTTCCGGTGTCCTGGCTAAGATGGCGAGGGGTAGGGGTCCGTGGGTCTACACGTGCCCGCTTCTCTTAGTCTTCCTACTTTATCTCTCCTGTGTCTAATACGATTCTGAGTGTCTGAACGAATCCCTACATTCATGCTCCCCCTTCTTAAGTACCGTGCCCTCGCGCTCCCAGAGTTCACGGGGCCACCTTATTCTAGTTTAAACCAGTTCTGGCCAGCCCAGGTTGGGGTGGAGCTATTAGCCCGGCTATGACGTACCATCCACCTACTAGGTGTCAAGAGAGGGAGGGGGAACAGGCTTACCTAGGAGTGACAGGTGACAACCTAGGAGTGCACGTCTTCAAGCTTTATATGGTCTATAGTCCGTTGCAGGTAAACCATGCAACCCATTCCTTCCTAATTTGTGTAGCCAACTGGACCTCTCTCTCTCTACTGACCGCTTCTATTGGTAACTCAGACGGGAGTATGCCCTTCTACTTTACGCTGACATCTCCTGGTGGCTAAAGGCAGTTACTTCTTCCCAGCCTGACCCTCGCTTGTGGCAGCTGCATCAAAGGTGCGCGAAGAAGGCAGCCCCGTGCCTCACCTTCCACTTTGCCCCTCGGTCTTCTGTCTCGCTACATCCCGCCTTGGCTGTTCCTGGTCAAGACTTTCAAAGTCCGACGGCCAACCAAGCATAGCCTCAAGGTCTGTGCGTAAGTCCGAGCAGGCTTCTCTCTTCTTTGCGGTCTATGTGTTTCTCTTCCTTCCTCCCCTCAGACCCCGAGTTCCCCCTTTTTATTTCTCCCTCTTGCGGCGTCCTCTACATCACGTGATCTATCCCCCCTAATGTGCCCACACCCTCGCAAGCGGCATCATGTGGGTATCCAACTTATGACCTGCTGACAGGGGCTACCAATGTTTGGGTTTCCCCGAGTTCCCATGTTCACCGACGGCTTGTTGCTTATGCAGCCGTGCTTGGCTGACATCATGTGGTCTACCTAATGGAACTGTCATCATTGGCATCTGTGCGCCGCCAGCCTGCGGAACGGTTGGTTACCCCCCACCCCCAGTATGTGTCGTTCCCTGTGTGAGAACTACATTTCCTTTATTGTGCAGACCAGGCTATCCTCCGGTCCATCAGTCACCCACAGTTTTAATAACTAAGCAAACAACTCTGGTCTTACATGTGCCAGCTCTCAGTTTGTTATAATAGTCTTGCCCATCACCAATTGTCTTTGTATTTGAGGCGACAGATTTTAACCTTTGTTTTTCAGGGATGTCTGTCAAAGCTAAGACTCCCTTCTTCATCTGCCCCTAATACAGTTTGATTACAATTCTATTAACACCGCTGTTCCAGTCACCTGTCCTCCGATCCTATAGCGCCCCTCAAGGCGGCCTGAGCACCATCTTCCATCCTTTCGCAGTTTTCTCTCTCTCTGGTCGCCTTTCTATGTCTCTGTGTTTCTGTCACTCAATTATTAGTTCAGTGACTCTCGTCGTGTTATTATGAGTGGTGTTACGTTATTAAGCCACTAATGCATGTCGTATTGAACTTAGACACAAAAGGGATCATAAATACATATTTACAATACACGTCAGCATTATTTTGCAGTTAACTTTCGTACGACTATTTTCAATGCGATGACTTAAAAAAATTAGTGTTCGTCTCTTTTCATTCAGATAATGAGTCGAAGGGCTTTGAGCGTAGAACAGCGAGCTCGCCACCCACTGTCGTGGGTTCGGATCCTGTGTCTGAAGGAAGTTGTTTCACTTGTTTGCAGTGCTGACTATTGGGGTTTATCTCCGGCTGTGCTCCAGTCTCCTTTCCCTTATTCCCCCCGCCCCATCGCCCTTACCCCCTCCTCCTACCCCTATCTCCCGTCATTCTTTGTTGATGATATGTCGTTAAACAATATCCAACAGATTAAACAAAAACATCGCCACTTACAGCTGTAGATAGCTATAGTTGATAATGACAGATATTGTTTCTGAGTTCGTTTACCCCTCTCTACCGCTACCACGCTCTCCCATCATCCACACTCACACACATTTCGAATAACTCGCACACAAAGCAAGTAACATTTTAAAAATTTAAATCAGAGGTTACGTAACGAGCCAAGAGGTCGGTGTGCTACAGCAATAAATATTTAAAACCAATCTGATCGCTGCTGAAGTTTCTCTCTTTCTAGTATGTTCTCAATACACTTGCTGTGATGGTATGTTGCAGCACAGACGAAGTGATGGCCTTTTTTGCGCAAACATATGATTGATTATCTGTCAGTCTGTTTAATAATGCTACATGCTTTGTACGTCAAAACATGAGGTCAAACCACCAGACCACTTCGGCACAATAACCCCCAGTTCTTTTTCGCGTATGCGATTTCCTTGTTGTCTGTGCAGACAGCTAAAGCCCTAGATAATTCTGGTCTCGGAGCCTGCTTTTCCACCTGAGCGACACTGGTGCCCAATCTACTGACTCAAAGGGTTTAATATATACACGCCCGAACCTTACACAGGTCGTAAGGCCGATCTCACCGTTAGATTTAAGTCGACTTCACACAGTGCGACTAAAGCTGGTCTCACAAAACTTGGCTAAGGAGAAGGGGAAAGGGTTGCAAAACTTTTCTGCAGCCTCCCGAAGCAAAATATGCTGGTAGAATAGCCAGATCGTCGGCTTTAACTGGTAGAACATTCAGAGCATCAGTTTTACTGGTTGAACGTCCAGAACATCAGATTTACTTTTAGAACGTTTAGAGAATCAGGTTTCACTGGAAGCAAACACGAACTTGTAGATTTTAACTGCACAATGATGCGCTAACTTCCAGGAATTTGTATACATCTGATCTGACAACTGCCCATGCCAGTCTAGGAGGCTAAGAAACGTTTGTTAGCATTTTGTTTAAGTAACTCTACCCACCTACACATTTACCCATGAGACTACCTGTAGCTATTACCTGTCTACCTACCCACACGCATATATATATATATATATCTACGTACGTACATACCTACATAAAACTATCTTGTCACTGAAAAGTCCGATTACGTGCAGAAGACAGTTCCAATTTTGAGGAAATAAAATCCCATATTTCTTCCAAATACTTGGACCGCAACTTTCACCGCAAGTTTCATGAACCTTACTGTAAGACCATCTGAACCCCGCTTTAGATGGACGTTCTGTGCTTCTGCAGTCTTGCCTCCTCGTCTGACAGTGTGATGGAAATAGCTGGTCTTGATGTTAGGCATGCCATGGCCAAGCTGGGATCGCAGGCCGGAGATGCGTACATCACGGAATCTTGTGGTCTATGCCTTGTCTGTCTGTTCGTACTGCGGTGAGCTGCGTTGGGCCACGCTATGCAGGACCGCCAGAGCCGAGACCCATGTAAGACTGTACGAAACCGTCAACCACAAGCGAATGCACACGACTTACGCCGACAGCGAGGCAGCCAAGCTGTCCCAGCCGTTAGCTTGCTGCTTGACATTCGCATTCTCGGCGATTCTCTCGTGGAACGGCGCGAGGAGCTGATGATCCTAAAGATGACAGAGTTCGTGGCAACGATATGTGACCTTTGACACCGGACAGGCTCAGGAGACAGGCAGATGACAAGGGAGCTCCGTGCAAAACGACTGTAGCTTCCAGTCCAGTTTCAACCGGGTGCCGTTTTGGTGGTTTGTTTTCTTTTGACTCTTCCCGCCTATACCTCTGCCACCCTATCTTTCTCAATTTCTTTTTCTTCTTTCTTTTTCTCTCGCACTTCTCTCTCGCGCACTTTTTTTTATATCTCTCTTGCCATCCCCTTCTCTCCTTCACTTTCTTCTCTGTCGCTCCTACTCACTCAGCAAGTGCTGTCAAATCCTGGATGCCAATATTCCAGAAAGTACGTTCCACTGCATTCTAGGCATTTCAGACGTTTGCCAGCGTTTCACAACTGCCTGACTGTGAAAACAGAAAATTCCATTCCGTTTTGGAAATGTTTGCTCAGTTCGAAAAGGTCTATCACACAGTGCAATGTTTTTCAAACTAAATCAGTACATCGATCTGAGAACTAATTTTGCACGAATTAAGGCTTCCGCAATGTTCACAGCTCTCCACACCCTTTCAGTGTGGAATTTTTTGCCGGAAATTTCTCCCTTCTACTAGCAAGTTATACGATGCAGCGGAAACTTTAGTCACATTCTAGACATTTCTGCTATTGCATACGCCCCTTTGGAAGTTATCTGTGACCTGGCTGTCATGCTTCCTATAATCCTGATCTGAACGTTTCCACCCACGTTGGAATATTCCGCTACAGCTGTACGTGTTTCTTCCCCCTGTACCTGGCAACACTGCCCTTGGAGACATTACGCTCCAGGCGCAGCTTTAGCAAAGTCTCCTAATTTTCTTTCTTGTAAGAACGACTCTCTTAGATATAGGGAATAATTAAGAAGGCAAACTCACCGCTTCTAATGTGGGTGGTATTTCAAAAAAGATTTAGACTGGAATGTTTTTATCAACATGCGTGTTACTTCCAGAATAGTAGTCGCCCGCATTATTCAGCGTGTATCCCTTTTTATATTTTGCGCAGCGAAAGTCAACTAAGAGAAAAATGGATTTCTTTTTCTTTCCGCAATTCCCAAACAAACTGAGTATCACTTTCCTCTCCAGTACCCTGGTCATTTGTTCCTGCTTCTGTTTTTTAGGTTATATTTTTCTCCGGTTGATTTCAGCGCGCAGTAGAGCTTCGCTATTCTGTCTTGGCGGCTCGTTCGTGTAAGGAAACGTAGACATTCAGAAGTCTTTGGACCTGGAGAAAGGAACCGCTCCGCTGGAATGACAATTCTTCACTCCGACGTGGTAGCCAGCTTGTGGCCAGGTCGCAGGCGTGCCGATTGCACGTGTCGAGAAGGTCGAGACAAATCATGTTGCCCATTGACACCCCGATAATAGCGGCGCCTACCCTGCAGCTCGGCGCAGACAACTCCGGGTCTAAATCACCTCCCCTTGCCATCGAGCAAGGACAAGCGAGAGGTAGCCCGTATCATTCACGTCTCGCATCTAATCTTGACTCGTCTTTTGTGCTCGCCAGCTATCCCTGCGCCCGCCTCTCTATGATTGCAGCGGTTTTGGCTTGCCTCGGAAAAAAATGTAGCTGGCCGTGTTTGTTCCAGTCCTCCAACTCCAAACACAACTCCCCTCTATCCAAGCTACTTTTCTTACTCGCTTTCCGTCATAAGCAGCACGGACTGAGATAATTCCCAGAGCGAACACTATATAGACAGAACGCTCATGTAGGTAGGGTTGCTAATTTCTGGCATTTGTGATCTCCCATATTTGCTTTGACGTCATTCCTTGGGACCATCTCATTGTTTACTTCTCTGAACGCCCTCCTAAAACGGTCAGATGTTTACCAGCAGTTTCGGCATGGACATTCTCACGGCTTTCGGTGCTTTAATCGTGTGGCCTAAAATAGCAAGGAATCTCGAAGCTTTTCAAAGCATTTTTTCAAATTTCACATTCAGAAGATTTCATATCCCGCTTAGATCACTCGTTACAATCGTTTAACTATTAAGATAAAATCTCAGGAACATCTTGCCTAGAATTCATGGTAATTGGGAGACGCGCTCTGTTAACGAAGCTAAAGCGTGTCGTGTGTTCTGCTGTCCTGTTTGCCGAACATAGCGATGCGTTCTATCACTTCGCCAAACAGGCCCAGGTTCCGCGAAATAAGACCCACATTAAGAGCTTAGGTAATTGTTGTGGAATATTTTGTAGCTTATCAGCGTATGAAAAGTGCTCAAAAACCGAACGATCAACTGTCCCTCTCCCATTTGTCAACTTCAATGCGACAGAGCTTGTCAGCTTGCTACGTGTCGAGCCTGCCGCTTTCCTCAGTCAAAGATCGAACAAAATTCGCGGCCACCGAGATCAGACGCCGTCTGAAAAGCAGACACGCAATTCAACACGAAAACATCCGTTCTCACGGCTTGTGCCTGAAGGCAGCGCGTGATGTTGACCCTGCCTTTCCGTCCGTGACCTCAACAAAACGTGGGCAGCTTCGTGGCCAATACTGATCTTTCTTTGGTCAGAGGAAGGAAGGATTGAAAGGAACGAACTCGTCATAAAGGATCAGCGAGTGAGAGTGAGTGTGGGGAAAGATGAAACTGGATTAGGTGGAAGGAATGGAGAATGGAGAGTTCGCCGATGAAGAAAGACAAGGAGTCAAGAAGGGGAAGGAAAGGTGACGAGAAGAGAGAGAGGGAGAGAAACGGATGGAGGAGGAAGCGAAAGGAGGAATAGAGTCTGACATTGAGAGAGGGATACAGGAGAAGGGTGGACGGGAAAAGGGAACACGAAGGAGCGAAAACAAAAACCAGCAGGAATTTGGAGATTAAAGAAAGGGTTCAGGACGGATTGAGCGGGGGAGGAGACAGCGGCTCCGGCATGGCTGTGCTTGTGACACTGAAAATGTGACGTTTATCATTTCTCCCCCCTCCCCACTTCTTTCTCCGAAAGTCTCTGTATGCGAGGGAGAGAAAGATTCCAATCGTCTGCCTCTCTAAGACGTCGCGATGTCTCCCGTCTCCGCAGTATCCTCGTCAAACGTCTCAGAAGATAACCGCTGTTTAGTCTGACCCTGTTATTATTTTGTTTCGCCATGGAACCAGGACGCTACCTATCATTCCACATTTTTCTTCACACGCCCTGGACATCGTCTGATGTCTGCGATGACGAAAAAAGGATCTAGAGATAAACAGAACTCTGTGTCAGTGCTTCTCTTTGTGCCATTGAGTGCAGGTGAACTTACCACTGGCAAAATGATGGACCCGAGACAGACGCTTGTAAATCAAGATTACCTGCTTGTAAATCAAGATTACCTGCTTGTAAATCAAGATTATCTGCTTGTAAATCAAGATTACCTGCTTGTAAATCGAGATTACCTGCGCAAGGGTTTGTCGAGATCGAATAGAACTTCGTTTTGACTGCAATGGCTCCAGAAGTGGAAGACAGAATAGCAAATTTGACAAACCAAACAAACTTTGCCCGCTTTAAGAGTGGCAATGGATTCTGGCAAAAGGTAGTTTATTTCGTTTTTGTCCAACAACCTTTATTCAGACGTGTGTGTGTGTGTGTTCTTGCGAGCACGCTCGCGCAAATACACATTGAATACCAGGGGGCGCTGCTAAGCTAGAACTTCGGGCAGAATCAGAGTTTGTCCTACCCGCGATCAGTACATGCATTAACTACTACAGACTTCAAAACTGCTACGAACTGACCTGCCCGAAAGCTCTTGGATGTCAAAGGCCATCGTTTTACTGCACATCGGGGAGCGTAGTTAGCCAGCTATAGCAAGCAGTATCTGGAATGAAGTGTGGGACGATTACCAAAGATTATCACAACAAAGACATCCCCATCTCCCGTCGCGTAATGTTCTGACCCGAAGTTTCAGCAGCCCTTAAGAAATGAGCAAGATGGCTTGCAAACAGCCAGGCTGTTCCATCAGTTACCCAGGCTGTTCCAGGATCTGGTCAAATCCAGGCTGCTCCACGATCTGACTAGTACCCAAAAAGGGCGTTTACACACAGAACCGGCTTAACACATTAATATCATACCGAGGGCGCTTACGTAATTTCTGTCCGTATTTCCTTTAAGTAAAAGCACAATTGAAAGAGGGATTTGCCTACCGGCAGTTAAGATCCTGAGATGAGGTAAACAGCAAACGTCACATCTGCATGTCCTCTGCTTATTTTGTTTTGCAGATAATTTAAGTGTTCAAGCTTGAGTTTTTCTCATCGATTAATTCCTTAAATAGCCAGTGATTTTTTTTAACCTAATGAAATGTATCGTGTTTCTTTATATTTGCTATGTCTCTTAATTGTCTGCTTTTAATCGTAAATTCCACTTTCTTCTTTAGTCGCACAGATCCTTAATGTGCGTGATCAAATCGTCTGGATCGATTTGTGTGTACCTGTCTACCTACCGAAACATTTCCACCCACATGTGCTATCTTCTCCCCTCATTCCTTCCTTAAATTCCTTGGTTTTCATCTCATGATCTCAGCCGAAAGTGTCAGGGCTGAATCCGTACAATCAAGAGTCGATACATCTTCCTGGAAAGAATAATAAAAACATCTTGGAATGTTCCTTCGAACGTGAAACACATCGGCAGATAGTCGAAGACTTTAGGATAAAAGACATTAAAAGTGGTCTGACGAAATGTCACCTGGTATAGAGCGCACGAGGATCACCCCAGGAAAGCTTTGCTTCAAGCAATGAAAGTACTCGTGACTGAATCAGAGCGAGGCTGATGGCCTCACGTGATTGCAGACAGTGACGCCACCTATATAGGCTCCAGTGTTACTCGTTACACCTACAGAGACCTGGTATACTGCAGAAAGGAACGACTTCGTGATGTTCTGCAGAAGTTTGCGAGGTGAAGCAACTTTATGTGCAGAAGAAACATGATTTCTTCCAGAATTACAGATCACGTGACGAAAGACGCCACAAACGAGACACTTTCGTTCCTTAGGTACTATACGTCTGTAGGTTTTAAAAATGACGGAGCATTTCCTGTTCGTTTTTGCCTGAATACAGTACGGTTTTCTCGCTTCAGTCATTTATATTTTTCTAGTATGACGACACATTTAAACTTCTAAAAATGATTAAATGCAAGCGTGTACATCTCCAGCAGGACCGTAATTGCATTTGCTTTAAAAAATTAAAGTATTAGCACGAAGTCTTTTTAACTCTTCCGGCTTTGGAGCGCAGTCATTTCGTTACAAACTGACGTGCAATGAGTTTGAGAGTTTGGTTAAATGACATTGTTTCTGGATTTCTTTTTTGTGATGCCGGTGATAATCGATCGATTATCTTGATTTCGATTTGTAAAAGTATCCATTATGGTTTCCTGTCCCTGCTGAGGCATATACAGAGACCATAGTTCACGTAAGTTCCCAGGAGGAGGCTACTCTAATCTCTTACGGAACCATTAGCGGTTCTCACAGGAGTCCGCGTTGTTTACCGAGCGGATAGAGCCTCTTAAGAATGTTCACGGTATTCTGGTCAACCGTAAACCTACCGTGAAGCCCTGTTTTGATAATTTCCAGGTTCCAGCCGATGACGAGTGACCAGCTGGAAGAACATTTCGTTGGTAGCGCTCGAGGAGTGTAAGATTACAATTTCGCTCGATTCCTTTTGGCAGGGACCACCCCCACCCCAGTGACGTCATAGGACGTACGACCTGCATCACGAAGTGCCCGCTATCACCACAAATAGAAAAATCAACAATATTAGAAGAAACAGACCTTCATGGCCCTTTATATATTACGTACTGGGAAGTAATATTTGCATATATTGCCTCTGTCCAATAACAAAATTAAATGTAGTCTTCTATTATGTAGTATGTGCATACATTATGTTTATATATTATATGCATGTATTGTCTGACAACAGTTAGCTGTAGTTTTCTGTCTCTTGTGTATGTTTTTTGTGCATGTATTGTCTGTGTGTCCGTCAAAAGTTGTGTCTATCCCTTACGTATTATGTACACGTATTGCCCACCTGCCTGACAAAATGTTAACCATAGTGTTCCATCTCTAATGCATGTATTGTGCGCATATATTGTCTGTCTGCCAGCCTGTCTGCCTGCTTGACTGTCTGACCGAAAGTTATCTGTTGTGTTCCCTTTCTTGCCTGGCATGTTTGTCTGTCCCGGAACGCTCTTTCGGTGCAATGTTTGTTTCCGTCAGGTCCCCCGACCCTGTGCTGTTCGCGGCGTGGTGAAGACCAGTAATTGCTGGCAGCACGTATCGACCTGTGCACACCTTACACGACACCCGCGCCACGCGCGCTTGCACGCGCGGCCTCTAATCTGGCGGCTGTCGAGACAAAGTTGAGTGCGAGGCGTCCAGTACAGGTTGGCGTCATCTGTCTTGCAGGTGACCTCTGACTTCTGACGATTATTCGGAGGAGACGGGGGAGGGGGTGGGTCTCGCGCTACCTTGAACGAAGATTTGCCCCACCCCCTCATCCCTGGCCCTGTAAGCAGGCTTTACCTTGTCGATTCTCCTGGTGCCAGACGCGGGAAAACTACGGGCGAGAAATGCTCTTTCTTGGAGGAGAAAATCTCGAGGAGAGAAAAGTACTTCTCGGGGTGAGCTGGGCTCCCCTAGCCTTGCCGAATTCTCTCTTCTTGTCCGCGCCGCGAGATTGCGGCTTACAATGTGGATACCTTATTTTAAAAGATTCTCCGCGCAGGAAAGCATTTGTTACCTGTAGGCAAATCGCATCACTCATTCGATCACCAACGGTAGCTGGAGCAGTTATCTTGTGTTGATAAACATGCTGTAGCAGACTTTAAAGTCACCAAAATGTGTTTTCTCTCGCGAACTGATGGATGGTTGAGCTGACTGGGGATACACATTAATGCATATGCACACTACAGGCATTTATTAATACATAATTTGTATGTATATATGAGCGTACAAGCGTCGGCGTGTAAGTGTGTGCCTATATGAGTGCACATCTATGCATGTGTTTAGATTCTACGTGTATGTAGGGATGCGTGCGTTAGGTGAACGCATGGATATGAAAGTATGAATGTACATGCATGGGCATAGGTCTGTATTATTGAATTTAGGTACGTACGTATACATACAGATAAACATGCTTTATCTTGTGTGTGCGTGCGTCCGTACTTGCGTGCTTGACATTTGCCTCTCCCTTTCTCTTTTGTGGTTTGTACCATCTGCCCCTCCTTTCTCATATTTTTCCTTTTACATCTGCCTAATTGTGCGTGTCTCTTATTTAGCCCATCTTTATGGAGTTTCATTGTCAAACCTTTTTGTTTAGCGAAGTGCTTACATTTTAAACAGTATCGACTATGGGGCTAGCAGTTCCGTGCCGAACCCCATGTGTTCAGACTGTCTATTGTTCAGCGTTGTCAAGCTGTGTAGCCAGCCATTCTGACGACAAAGAAATTCTCCAGGCTGAATGCGCCACTGGCAAGTCTGAAACAACTTTTGGAGTCTTGGATCAATTAACAGCAGCGCTAAAAGTCTGCTTTGCTAGCAAAGTTCGATTGAAATACTAACCGTACAGAAATGAAAATGAAAACATTAATGCGTTTTAGTGAAAATTGTAAAAGTTATAGTAAAGGAATGAAACGGAAAGAAAAAAAACCAACGAAACGCAGAGAGCAAGCACAGACCAAAGCCCCTTCCCCTCTCCAAAGACAAACGGATATTTGTCAGACTGACGAAAGGTAGAGTAAGTACAGGTTTTTACCACAGACTATAAAAGGCTATTGGAAATACTGTGTGAATATTGATCCAATACATTATTCAGAAGGTTCTTACAAAATAAAGAAGCGGAAAGGTTTTGTATATCTGCGTTATATATTTTATTAAAGATGTGATGTCACCAGGAAAGGCTGCATTTTTTTGCTAAATATTTATGTTACAGATCGAGTCACTTGTCACAGCAGTTTCCTGTTGATGGGAAAAGGAAATGGGATAACGGTGTATTCAGCTCTTTGTCATTTCACTAGACTCTAAATATTATAACACTATAATTACATGTAAAAAGTGTTAACGCAGGTGCAAAATATGTTCTGCGTGTGTAAATAGTATATAAGACGTGTGCTACATGTGTTCTAAATGTTCTTAGCATGCCACTGCTTGACTGAACACTTGCTGATAGCATTTGGAACATTATCAGAACACCATTTTCCAGCCATTTGAACAGTTTCGAGAACACGGACCAGAACACATTTTACACTAAAGCGTTCTAGATCATTGCAAAATGGGTTCTGTTTCAGTAACAAAATAAGTGTTCTAACTTGAACATATTTTGTTTACAGTGTACTGTACAGGAGTAAACGAAATTAAAATGAACAACATCCGTAAACAAGTTTCAATTCCCAGCACTTTAATCAGCTCGAGTGCAGTTAGATAAAAACACGAAAATTTGATTATCGCCAGCAATTCAAACTGTCTTTCTTGCTTAAGTAATCACTGTAAGCGAGAGCGCACGCACGCTTTTGCAAACAATTTCTCTTGTAGGTTCGCGTTTACAAAGGCGTTGATGTACAGACTGACAATATAAGTAAACTATAAAAAGTCAACGGGAAACTAAAAGCAGAAACGGAATGGCATGAGCTGCAGAGCTCAAGAGGACCTACATCGGGTAGAGACGAATAAGGAGTGAGGTGTGGGGAGTGATGGAAGAGAGGACTACAATAGCAAAGAAAGGCCCGCAGCTTTCCTCTTTAAAGGATTATTATTGTACGAAGAACACGTATGTCTTTTTAAAAAACAAGAAACGACCAAACACGACACACTGACACCGCTGAAGAAAGAATCGACAGCTATTTAACATGAAGCGATTTTAATAGCCCTTCCTCCCTTCAGTGTAGCACTGGATGTTTGTTGCAAAAGCTTCCAGTCTTGCCGGAGAAAAAAAGCCTTTCGTATCGCCGATATCACGTTTCCAGCTGTGCTTTCAGTGAACTGTGGTTTTGTTTTTTGTTAACTTGTTAAGAACTGAAATGCTAAACCTTCTCGGTGTTTTCAGTTCTGACACCTGTGTTCCACACGACCTTTATTAAAATCGATATGTTTGTACCCCCCACCCACATGTAGTGTCTCTGACCTTTGGCTGAGTATGGTCATTGTAACGAATATGTTTTGTCCCCTGTGGGTAAGGGAGAACTGAGGCGCCCTTGCCATCAGTCCTTTCAGCACTCCACATAGGAAGTTATCACCAAGATATCACTGTCCTAGGCCACCTCGTGTAAATTCAAACTATTACTGTAATGCCTGCGCGCTCCAGTCTTCACCAGTGAAAGGATGACACAGCGTAGAGATGTATGGCAGCTATGGGTGGTCAGTCACTCGGGCAGGTTACCTGAGCAGCGTACAATGGACAGTGAGAGAGAGAGAGAGAGTTAGAATGTGTGTCTTAGAATGTCTTAGTTGTATTTACGGACAACCCCAACAAAGTACTGGCAGCGCTAGACACAACCGTATGCTGACGTAAGCAATCAAGGGAGCCTATCGTACCCATACACGTAGCAAAGAGAGAGTCGAAAGTAAGGAA
>SMGT01011169.1:459281-545554 GCA_004794575.1 Lanistes nyassanus
GAATAGCATGAAAGACTTTATTTTATTTATTATACTGATTAAAATATTAAACGTTTTAACGAGTACACATCAAGTAATGGCTTGCTTCTTATTAGCATATAGGATGTTATAATGCACTTTAAGCCATAAATGATCATATGCTGGCCGCTTTATGCTAAGTACAAGTCTTTTAACGTTCGACCATATACTGCTGATTCCATGAAACTTCAGACATTAATAGTAAATTATGGCGTGTAACGTTTATAGTTATCAATATAATACATGGCATGTTAGTCACGATTTCAAACATTATTCTTATTTCAGACACGATCCTACGCGGGACATCAGACATTATTTCAGACATGATCCTGCATGGAACATGGAATGTAACGTTTCCGACACCGTCCCTCCCTTTCATGCACCCTAGCTCATCCAGTCGTACAGACGACCAACTAGGAGTGCACGTCTCAAACTTTATTCGTTGAGAATATTCTGTTGCAGGTAGTGGCCGGCTTACCATGCAACCTGTTCCCTCGTCTAGTGGCTATCATTGGACCTCTTCTCTCTACTGTCTGCCCCTATTGGTGACTCAGACGGGAGCCTGCCCTTCTACTACTCTCTAACTTTTCCTGGCCGCTAAAGGCAGTGGCTTCTTCCAGCCTGATGTTCCGTTGTGCAGCTGCAGCGGAGGTGCACGAAGAAGGCAGCCCTGTGGGCGAGCAAGCATAGCCCTAAGGGCTGGGCGTAAGCCCGAGCAAGCTTCTCCCTTTTTTTCTGTATGTGTTTTCCTCCCTCCTTTTCCTTCCTCCAGACTCAGAGTTCCCCTTTTTATTTCTCCCTCTTGCAGCTCAACTTCTACATCATGTGATCTATCCCCCTCGCGTGCCCCTACCCTCGTAGGCAGCATCATGTGGGTATCCAACCTGCTGACAGGCGGTAGATACAATGTTTGGGTTTCTCGAGTTCCCGAGGTCACCGACTGCTTGTTGTTGATGCAGCTGTGCTTGGCTGATATCATGCTGTTTCTCTAATTAGACTATCGTCAATGACACATGGGCGTGGAAGATTGGTTAATTAACCCCCCAGTACATGTGTTCAACATGTGAGAACAACATTTCCTTTTTTGTACGGAGAAGGCTACCCTCCGGTCCATGAGCCACCCACAAGTTTATTAACTAAGTAAACAATGCTGGTCTTACACGCGCCATCTCTCATTTTGTTATAGGAACGTTAGATGCTATTTCAGACATGATCCTACATGTATGCTAGACATCTCAAATTTGGGAAACGGATACAGATGTATTGTATTGTATTGTATTGAATGTGGAACGTTAGATGCTATTCCAGACATGATCCTACATGTATGCTAGACATCTCAAATTTGGGAAATGGATACAGATGTATTGTATTGTATTGTATTGTATTGTATTGTATTGTATTGTATTGTATTGTATTGTATTGTATTGTATTGTATTGTATTGTATTGTACTGTATGGAATGTGGAAAGTTAGATGCTATTTCAGACATGATCCTACATGTATGCTAGACATCTCAAATTTGGGAAATGGATACAGATTATTGTATTGTATTGTATTGTATTGTATTGTATTGTATTGTATTGTATTGTATTGTATTGTATTGTATGGAATGTGGAAAGTTAGATGCTATTCCAGACATGATCCTACATGTATTCTAGACATCTCAAATTTGGGAAATGGATACAGATGTATTGTATTGTATTGATTTTATTTTATTGTATTGATTGTATTGATTGTATTGTATTGTATTGATTGTATTGTATTGTATTGTATTGTATTGTATTGTATTGTATTGTATTGTATTGTATTGTATCATTAAGCGCTGTCTCAGACATGATCCAGGGTAGAATGTTAGACTTATTTCCAGACGTGATCCTGCATGGAATGTTAGATGTTCCGTTAGTCAATACTGTGCATCAGGACCATTTGTCCTGGCGCGGCTCCCCGTGTCAAAACTAGTTTAACACTGGCGGAGACAGCCTCGGCCCCTCGCGAGGTTCATCAAACTTAACCCTCGCATGTTCAGAGCAGCCCAGGCACCCGCCCGCCAGCCCACGGATGCGGCACAAGAAGAGATAGCGCCTCCCAGGGGACGCGAAGACACGGCACCGAGACTTAACTGCACCCGACGTGCGGTGCTAATGGGTTAACAAGAGAACTCCGTCGGGTGCTTGGGAGCCCGTTTGCTGGCAAGCAGGTTCGCACCAGCCTTATCCTGGCAACAGGTCCGCAGCCGACAAGCGTAAGCTGCTGTGGCGGTGCCCGCCTCCGCTCCCTGCGGCTCTGTGGCTGCTGGATACACGCGACGCGATGTCGCTGCGAGGCTGACGGAGTACAAGCCTTCTTCCAGTCAGCGAGACGGCCGTTTTCGCTCGCCTTAAGTCGCAGCCTTCTACCGTTCGAGTGAGAGACTTACCCCGAAGGCGGGTCGTCCTCGTCTATTCTGGGTGCCAACCTGTTGAATAAGCTTTGCGCTGCCTCTGCGCGTCCAAGGATTTTGTTCATCTGTTTGAAAAGAAAAAAAAATCCCCAAGGATTCCTTTCGCTGCGCTCGTTCAAAAGTGCCGCCGAATTCCCGAGGCTGGCAGGTTTGGGACACTTTTACTTTTATCACTGCACCTCCTGAAAGATACTGTTTGTTTCATTTCGTGATAACAATTGACGCGGGTAGGGGTGAAACAGTTTTAGAAGCAGATTAACAGATATTAGCTTATCAATATAGGTATATTTCTTTTACAATTTTATTGTCTTTCTTTTGGACAATGTCAAGCTTGGAGAATGCCCTCTATTATATGCGCAATTCCACATTGTATAAGTCTTCATTTAATAATTACCCATTTATTCATAAAATCCGAATCCAGTAGTTGGCATTCATCCATTTGTTTCAAAACAATTGTAGAAATCCTGTTATTGATTCACAGCACGATGCTCTCCTGCCGATGTCATATGAAAGTGTTCTTCCCTTGTATATCAAACTTCGCGTTAGTAATCGATTTTAGAATCATTCCATGCGGACTGATTTCCCGAAAGACATTGGGTAATCACGAGTAAAGAGTATAATGATAATGTGGTCAGCTAGCAGAAGAAAACTACCGCAGTGTGCTTCAAATTACTGGCTATTTCTCTGTTATAATTTGGCTTGTCTGTTTGTCTGTCCGCCTGTCTCTCTATGCGTGTTAACTACATGCCAGGATGTGGTAGCGGTCCTCGCTGTTACTTTCCGTTAACAATGTGTACTGATGCTAATATACTGATATCTTGTGTTATGATTTTTCAACCTTATTCTAATATCCTTAAGAAGAAATATTTATTTTTAATTAGCAGTGACAGCCATGACAGATGCAGTAATGCCGATCACCATTTGCAGTTGTAAATTTATACAAATACCTTGTCGCTATTCTTTCGACACTTACGTCATTAACTGATATATTCATCGGAAGATATGGCCAGCCACTCCAAGAAGGGTGTCACAACAATCTCTAAAGTTCTTTGGACTTTCAGAGCTCAGCCCCCGCCCGATTTCTTTAAACTTTTTTATTCCTGGGTGGAACGCATGTTAACTTATGGTGCACAGACCCGGGGCATAGCTGGTAATCTTAAGCCAGTTGGAATTGTCATTTCCCCTGGAAAATTTCCTCAATTTTAGCATCAAAACAGTTGATACCATCCTGTACAATGAGACAAGTCATATTTCTCTTTACCTTAAAGATACTGTAGTGTTGCAAAATGTTGCTAACGAGTGTTGTGCCTCAGAAAAGATCAACCTACAAAACATACATCACTTACGTTGGTGCATCTTCATAATCAAGATGCAAATACACGGGTTTCCCCACCTGCTTTCTATTATGCACGATACAGGATTGTTATTTTCAGGACTGTGACAGCGAGTTGTCAGTCAAGGATCGTTTTTTCGGGTCTTTTAAATCATTCGTTAGTTTGAGCCCTTATCTAGCAAGCATACAAGATGTTTCAGCTCGCAATGACTTTCAGGTTGAGGCTGGGCCCGATAAACTCACATATAAACACACAGAACCCACCATTGCGGAGATAATACTGTGGACATATATTGTCTTTTTATGAATCTAAACGAAAGTGCAGTACATGTCAAGTTAGCCTAAACTAAGTATTCAACACTGAGAGACAAGTATATTCCAAAAGTGTTCTATACTTCACTGTCCAGATTTAAATTATCCATTCTCTTCGCAGTACTTATTAATTCCCAAATATTATCCATCCTTGCAAATTTTATGCATAGAGTGCTTCAGGTACGGAGATGAACATGACACAAGAAATTTACTTCCAGACATTATCCATCCTTGCAATTTTCGTACATAGTGTGCTTCAGGTACGCAAATGAACATGACGTAAGGAATGTACTACTGCTTTATTCGTTTTAAGCCTGGTACATGGGTAAATAAGTAAAAGCTCGACTATTGTATCTCTGCGCTATTAATATATTGGTTATTTTCCTGTTAGGCTGTTTTTAGTTGCGGGAAAGATGTTTTGTAAAGGTTATCTATTGGTAAGAATGTTTTCCCATCCTTTTGATAAAAAATGTCATGCACCAGTAAGAAACATTGAAATCAAAATCGATCTCTCTCTCTCTCTCTCTCCTCCCTCTATAAAGTGAAAAAGGTAAAGGTTGTCACAAGATCTGTTTTTAGGTCGTAGGGGAGTGGGGTGTACGAGACCCCACTTTTCTGGGCCAGAAGCGGTGAGAGCGGTGCCCATCCCTTCTCCGGCGCTGCCCTACCTTACCTGATCCTACCTGACCCATTCGCAGCTGAGAGAACTGGGGGAAATGTGTTGCCGCACACGGGTATCGAACACAAGCGTTCGGTTTCAGAGGCTAGAGCTCCAGTCAGCCATCCGCTTCCCCTCTCCCTGTACTGTATTGTATTGCCTCTCTCTCTCTCTTTCTCTTTCTCCTTACATCTCTCTCCCCCCTCCCCCATTTGTCTGTGTGTTTTTCTATTTCTCTTTCTTTCTCTGTCCCTGTCCCTCTGTCTGTTTCTCTCCCGTCTCTGTGTCTCTCTCATTCGCTCTCTTTCTCTCGTTCTCTCTTTTTCTACTTACCTCTGTCTCTCTATTTCTCCCTCTGTCTCTCACTGTCTCTCTTTCTCTCTCTGTCTCTCCGTAACCATACGTCTCTCTTTCTCTCTCTCTCTCTCCTTTAGGAGCTTGCTGCAAGATAGCACGCACAGACCAATCGTTAAGTGGATTTCTGAATTTCTCCTTTTACAGTCGCCTTAACCGTCCATGTTTCGATGCTTCCTATACACAAAACCGACAAGATATTCACGTTTTCTTTTCATGGATGTGACATTTGTTACTCAGACAAAGATGGCAAATCATTTTAAAAGCCACAGGTGCACGGTTAGTGTATCTCTGAGAGTGGATAGACGGATAGCCAAAGTCCCAGGTGGGTGGACTGTCAGTGTCTTACAGGATTTACTTAAACCGTTTATCAGGATCGTTCATTTCCCCCACCCACCTCCCACCTCGGGTTAGGTTGCATAGGCGCTCTTATCTCCTTGTCACACTTTAAGGCGCAAAAATAAAATACGCAGAGCGAACGGACTCACGGTCGCTCTCATGAACGGAAGTGCAGATGACAACGCTTATGCAGTCTAGTTGGAGTGTGTTGGAGGCTTGCAGTTTGTATTAAGGTGGCTCTAGAAAAACATGGCATGTATCACACAACGAGGCGTGACAGGCTTGACTGACACTAGTGACACGTCTGAAGTAACTGACTTGAGTGACACGTCTTACATAACTGCTAGTATCGCTGGCGTCTCTTGCACGACCGACACGAGTGCCAAATATGATTGATTTGACACCGCACGGCAGTGCGCAAGAACATAAAGTTACAGTAGCGGCACCACTTTGAGCAGGATGCTACTGTTGTCTGTCTCAGATTTCTGAAGGAATCTGTTACCGCCAAACATTTCTCGGACCACGGAGGCGAGCAGCTAAAGAGATGGGCGCACCACCGCTAGCCATTGTGTGAGGCAACCAACCCGAGAAAGCGGGCCGGGACCACACATCATCGAGGCTTTTCAGTAGATGACAGGCGGGTTCAAGGGAGAAAACCGAGGCGAGGTGAGGGGAAAGAACCGAGCTGCCTGGGCATCGCTTGCCCCCCAGCACTGGGGAGAGGTGGGATTTTCATGTACTGCCGCTCCCTGTAACCAGTCTTGCAGCCATGGATCTCTACCCTGCCTTGCTCCACCAGTTCTTGTTCGTTCTGTCCGTGTTCACAGGTAAGAAAGACAACAATTACACGCTTACTGCTTTTGTGTAACCCCCACCCCCACCCCCCACCATCACTTCTGTGTTTGCTTAAGTGGAGTAATATCATGCGCTGAAAGCTCAACAGTGCATGTTTACCCGAAGAGGAGCGGCGTATACTTGTTTTAAAGTCCGATCATGCATTTTCATTCATTTTAAAAACTGGAATGGATTTCCTCTTCAGCTACCGTGTCAGCTTTAATTTGTAAATGCGCTTTCCCCTCACACCCATGTAAATGAGTAGGAAATCCCAAAGAAATCCATTGCTGGGTAATCTTTTCTGTGTGCTTCCATTGCCTTCCTTAAGAACTTTTGAACGCTTTATTGGCCATGCTTGGCTATTTGTAGATGTCTTGGGATGTCTCCTTGATTTTTTTAATTCAGTGTTTTTTGTTTTATGTATTTCTATATTGTATTTTGTATTTGACAATTTTTTTGTCTGTGCAACGACGATAGATTCTCTGGAAAATTCCCTGGATTTGTTTGTAAACATTTATAGCCAATTAGGCCATCTTGATCTTGCATGAGATTGAACCCATAACGGGAGTTAATATTTTGACTTGGTCCTTCTGCGCCTGTGAACGAGAGTGTTTAAGTCTGCGACACAGAGAAAGAAAGAAAGAAGAAAGAAAGAGGAGAGAGAGAGAGAGAGAGATGACGGACGGATGGACAGAAATATCTCTTTAAGCTTCTTCAATCAGACAGTCCGTTTTCTGTCCGTCCGTACTTTTTCTGAATCTGGTTTCGTCTGTCACTGTCAGCTGCCTTCCATTCGTAATTTTTGTTTTAGTTTTAACTGAAGCCTGTCTTCCTCTGGCGCGTAAAGTGTGTCTTTAGATGTTTTCCTTCTTATTCTATCTCGTTTCTTATTCTTTCTCTTTTTTTATTCCTCCTGCAAGCCTCCACTTAAGATACAAAGTGTCTTGACACAATTTTATGCTTCTCAGAGGAGATGAGTAATTCACAAATGGAATTTCCCCACGAATACTTGGACGCATGGCGAAAAAATTCCTAACAAGCCGAAAACCCCTGGGGTTGTCTGGGAAATGCAAATGAAGCCAGTAGTCCTACAGGAAGAAAATTGTCAAAAACCTCCCCCAGCCCGGCCCAAATGCTGTCTCGGATGTGTTCTTCACGCCTTCCAAATCCTTCGCGTTTCTTTTTAAAAAAATTATTTCTGCCAGACGAGCGCGATCGAGTTGTGATCACTTGAAGGTAGGGCAGAAAAACAGGCCTGGTCGTGGAAAAGCGGACTATTAAGCCAATTGTTTTGCTTTTTCAGCACCGCCTCTCGCGTCGTTCTTAATTTTTGGGGAGGGAAGACGATAAAGAATGGGGCACAGTTTGCAGTCAGTGAACCATGCTTTTTATTCGAGATGGGGTGGGAATTTAAATACCAGTGTCTGTCAGAACAGTTTAAAAACGACTTCGTTTGTTCGTTTAGTTGTATGGGTCTGGTGGACGCACAATCACCGATTCGCGCCTGTTATCACTTAATCACTTCACCCTTTCCTTTCCCTATCGTCCTTTTTCTCTCCAGTACCCGCGCTCCTGGACTGCCTTATTTCAAGCAACACAAACCCAACCTCATAGAAAACATTTTGCATGTGGACGCAACGCAGTCACGAACGAACTCGCACGCAGAATCACACGCGCGCACACTCTTTCTCTTTCTTCTTCCTCGTATGCCCTAGTTATCTCAACTTTAAAGATCAATATGTATTTCAGTTATATGTTGTCTATAAGATTTGGGGTTTCGCTGGCCAGAAACAACAAGAAAACATAAGACACAATACTTATTTTTATGAAGGCATTTACTACTTTAATTTAGTGCTTTCTTTTACACATCGTACTTATAGACCTATCTGCATATAATTGGATATACCTATATATATATATTATTGCCTTCGTGCTTATGTAGATGTTGTAGACCTGGATTACCCTATTAACTATAGGTATTTATTAGTTACCTCCATGTGTCGGTAAACTCACTTTAAAATTGTTATGAGCTTCTTCAATACAGTTCAAGCTTTCCCTCTCTTTTCCCCTCCCCACTCCACCCACTCCATTCATCCATCCACACACACCACACACAGAGGGGTGAGAATGGAGAGAGAGAAAGAGAGAGAGAGACCCCTCCCCCTTACCTACATGCACAAACGGACTTTTTCTGTCAAACTCATGCACACGTCCTATCCTAAGTGTGCGTTTGGAGGTTCGATCTTCCTGGTGATTTTTGAAAACAACCATTTTTTTAAAACCAGGTTCCTGTGGATTTGCATTGTTCGGAATCAAAGTGTCGCCAACAGTGCACAGTTTGGTTTGGGAGTGTTCCGCTTTTTTTTAATTCCCTGGAGTTCTGACATACAGATAATCGATTCGAGGGAGATTTCATTTCCCAACGACGACTGAACACCCAGAGTTTCCAAGTAGCTGTCAGTGTTTCCCACATTTTCAAATTTTCCGCTCGGTTTTAACTCAAAACAGAGGTTGTTGAGGTATAGCTGCGTTCAAAATGTTAGAATGTTTTAATTCTCGAGTAACGCACCCCAGTTGCGTGTGTAGCTTTGTAAAAGTGATACTGTTGTAAATATTGTGTCCAGTAAGTTTGGAAAATATTAATGTGCTTCTGCGACAGATTCGTCATGCATCCCAGACAAATTTTGTTTATATTTGTTGCTTTTCTCAAGGCCTTTCTGAACCGAACAAACTTTCTTTCAAGTTCGCCAAACCTGGCGTGTTGAATGTGCAGCTGTTTGTGGGCGCTCGTGTGTGTGTGTGCGCGCGCGTGCGAGAGAGACAGAGAGGTAGAAAGAGACAGAAAGAGAGACAGACAGAAACAGACAGACAGACAGACAGACAGACAGACAGACAGACAGACAAAGTGCATGTGATCTCGTTTAAAAAAAGGACTCGTATACATCCCACACACAAGCGTGCAGTGGAAATAGCAGAGATGGGAGAAGTGGGATACAAACGAGGGAAGCAAGAGTACGGAGGAAAGGGGTGAGGGAGCACGGAGGAAGGGCTCGGAGGATCTGAGAGGGGCGGAAACAAATCGATTACATTTAATTGTTTCTACGGGTCACAGGCTAAATTGAGTGATCTCACTTGACTGAACTGGCTCAGCTTAAAACCGTATTCAGTAGACGATCCTGCTGACATTTGGCATAAAACAGTCTTAAATATCCGATTAATCTGTCGGCATTCATTTGAAATATATTTTGTTGAGTTTAGATAACTGTTGTATCCAGTATATTTTCTTATAAATTTTTCTGAAAAGACACTAGACATAGACCAGAGCTTGGCACTAATTGCACGCTCATCGTTCTGTGCAAGTACACGTTCAATCCGGGCGTGCAAAATGTCTGACAGCTTGCCATAATATGACAGGTAAATATTTTCATATATCTTCACTATGTTCAAAGATTCTTTTGTCGGGAAATACAAGTCATCTTTAAATTAGTAACATTTTCAGTAACTTAGTAAGAGGAAAGACAGTGAGTTAATGTCGAATCGAACATATACATCAGGCTTTCCCGCAGGCACGCAAGACTGCAGACAAAAGCACGCTGGAAACAGAAGAATATGAATGTTTTCTTTTTCTCCTTGTTTTCTGTTGGTGCTTTTACTGGTTTTCATTCTTTGCATCGATTAAGGTGAAGACTGTGATGTTTCTCTCCTTCGATACTCTGATTGGTTTCTTGGATCTGTGTCAATGTGGGTTATATTCTTTCAAAGGAGATGATACTTGTGGGTGTATTTTTGCCTGTATGACGTTTATCATTCGGAAATGTAATCTTTCATTCGAACTGTAGGAATCTACTCCAGGCGATTGTTACCACTGTTCATTGATCCATTTTTCCTTAAAGTCATTTCCCCTTGCTTTGCCAAACCCGGAAAGCCCCTAAAGTAACGTCGCTTTAGTTCTGTATATACAGAGTCCAAGGAATTTTTGCGATTCCACGTTGCGAAGAGAGGAAGGTGATGTACGACCTGCAACCTTTGACACTTCTAAGTTAGAGTAGCTCTAACACTACTCCAGCTTAAATGCTCAACCTGAGTGAGATGATTGATGTGCAAGCCATGACTATGTAAGCTGGATGCGGATTGTCTGTCGAAACCCCTCTGTCCGTCCTTCCGTCGGTCCGTCCGTCCGTCTTTCACATAATGTGGTTTAAGCTGATGTCACGGAGTGACCCCCCCCCCCCAAGACCGTGTCTGTCTTTTTGTCTGCATCTAATGTCCCTTCCGTCGTCTATCACTTTATTTCTCCCTTTACCCCATCCCATGTTTTTCTCCGTCTTCACTTTTTCTTCCCCCCTCCTCTTTCAGCCTCCCTCCCAGTTTTTTTTCTCTCTCTCTGTTGGCAGAGAGGAAGGAGGGTGGGATGGGAGGGGGGATAAGGCAGGGGACTAAGAGGTAGTCATATATAGTTGTGTGTGTGTGTGGGAGGGGGGGGATTCATGTCCAAGAGGTAACTCAAGGCAGATTTGAAAGGGGAGGTGATTTACGTCCAGACAGGTAACTTGAAATATTTGCAGAGCTAATAAGATGACATATCTGTAGATGAATCTATAAACATAATCAGACGCAATGCTTCTCTCCGAATGTCCACCACCCCCCGAAAGTCCTACATCTCTTCCTCCTGGGGGACAACGGTGAACATTTGTCACCAAATCAAACATTCGCAGCCACGAGCAGTGGGTTCGGATCTCACCTGCAGAACACGTATTTTTTTCTTCTGTACTTCCAGCTCCACCGTAACGGATAGCTTTTGTGGGTGTTGCGCTCAGGTGTCAGCCGCCAAATGAAGCAACCAGACAACCACTCTGTCTCTAAAGTTATTGGCGGATGGCATTTCTCTGATCATGAGGGCTGTAACCTCTTCCTGTTTCTATGCCCCCCACTCCCAGTTGACAGACAGCGCTCAGAGGAACGTAAGGACTTTATGATGGGCTCACACCCTTTGACAAAGTCGATTGAAAACAAAAGGAACTAGTCCTACAGTCGAAGACAAAAAGGCGCTTTAACTTCTTCAGAATTGTGTGCCTGTGTCCGCATGCATGCCTGGGTACGTGCTGAGGAGAAGCTATGGTTGATATCTATTTACCGAAATTGGAAAGAATACTTGCTGGTGAGTGTTTCATTACATCGACCTGTTTTCATTTATCTCAAAAACCGTGTACGGCAAGAATTACCCAATCTTTTCGTTTTCTTCCTGCGCGACCAAAAGAGCGCCAGGTGTTGCTGAGGGTGTTGATGGTAAGACGAGAAATGAGATGGGGGGGGGGGCTGTTTGTTGCTGAACGTCCGCAATCTATGTGCATATCAGGACGGTTTTGCTTAGAGAAAGTTTCAGTCTCATTATACTGCCACCGGGCCAATCAGTTCTAGCTCCGCTCCCTATAGTGCCAGGCATCTGGCAGGGCAGCTACTAGATTACTAATGTTTGTGTCGTATGACTCTGCCGGGACGCGAACCACCAACCTCCCGCATCGGAAGCAGACGCCTTAACCTCTAGACCATCTAGAGGCGGTCGCTAGTGAGATATGAAGAATATGTGAAATGTAAGAGACAACTAAAATCCAGTAAAATAAATGAAAAGTGGGTAGGGAGGCCTCTGGTGTTGTTGAAATTTCCGAGTACATATGTCTATAAAAAGTTTTGTTTTGTTCAACATCATCCCTTCTGGCTAAACATGCCAACATCTTATACCTTACGCAGGTCAAGAATCTGCTGGACTGAATTTGCCTGTAGGTATGTCCGATGTTAGATTAAAAATGCCTGTTCAGTTCTGTGAAAGAAGGTCTAAATCCTCATCTGACGTCTAAGTTTACTGCCTACAACGCTTGTGTCTTTGTCACTATATCGATCGATGCTTAGTTTCCACATCAGAAGGGTAGCATGTGTCAGTAAAGTGCTTGTGTGCTTATTTAATGGCTGTAACGGCTGTCAAAATACCCTGCCTGGCATGACTCTGTCGCTGAAACTGCCCGAAAGATTAGAGTGTCTGCTGTCTTTAATGGCAGTGTCAGGATCTTTAAATGTTCCTCATCATCTGTAAATATTGCTCCTCATTATCTAGTTGATTTGTCTTAACGATCAAAACAGGTCTTCGCCATAGATTTTAGTAGGCCTGCTTGTTCTGAAGTTGAGGAGATCAATGGATTGGCTCCCTGAAGCTCATCAGAAATTCAACGGTCTTAAAACAGATTTTGTCTGTGGGTTCATATAGAGGGACAGTGCTTCCACTTCGCGGTGATTTCGCGCTGAGGGGGGATGGGGTCCTATTACTAAACTATCCACTGAAAGATCCACCAGACTGATGGCTGCAGTAAGATGACCATTGCGGACAGGCAGTTTAAGCGAGGAGATGGCCGAACGGAGTCTTTACAATGTATAACTCCAGCAAATATTCCTTGGCCACACCTGAATTCGAACCAGCAACATTCCACTTGCTAGTCCGCAGCTCTACCAACGGAACTATCCAGGCCCGGGCAGATTTTCTCGACTGGAGATTCTGTAGATGTTCTCGACTAAAGTCCCCGAAGATCTGCTCGTGCTAGCCGGAAATTCAGCGGGTTGCATCAGCGCGAATAAATTCGCCTTTTAAAGTCGGAAACTTGATCTGTAGCACCCGACAACACTGCCCGTTCATACAGTTGTCAGAACACTTCCGCCGTAAATTTAGTGTTGCCCGTTACGAGAGGGCATGCACGCTCGGGCTAAGATCAGCACCAGTTGTCACAGACACTGTCGATATCCTGGACAATAAATTATGTGTCTGCCAGTGTTGCGCTGTCAATATGCTCTCATGCTAAGTAAGTGATCAGAAGATTAAACTGTCTAAGAATGTTTTCCAGACACCTGCTGGCGACTTGCAATTCTGAAAATGAGAGAGGAGCGATTCAGTCGTTCTGGTTTTGGTTTTTATGTCAGATTTGTGTCATAAATCCCTAGGTCATTCTGTACATCTGTTTGTTTTTCAGTCCGTCCGTCCGTCAGTCAGGCCGTCCGTCTGTCCGTCCGTTCGTCTTTCGTACTCACTCTTCCCTTTCTCCTCCATTGTCTGTCCGTCCGTTCGTCTTTCGTACTCACTCTTCCCTTTCTCCTCCATTGTCTCTCTTCCTCCTCCGCTCACTTGACGTGCTTTTGAATTTGACAGACAGACAGACAGACAGACAGACAGACAGACAGACAGACAGACAGACAGACAGACAGACAGACAGACAGACAGACAGACAGACAGATTAAAAACGGGGACTTATTAGGGGCTTTTTAAAATCTTTTTACGTTTTTTCGTCTGATTTGTTGTTTCGTTCGTGGTTTTGAATCGTCGCGTTTCTACATTCTTTCTTTCATGCTTTTGATCATTCGTTCTTTTAAACGTTCGTCCGTTCTTTTGTTTGTTCTTCGCATTATTCATTTGATCGCTTGTTCGTTTTTTCTTTCGTTCAAAGATGTACAATGTTTACTGTCAAACTGGCCGAGAGCTGCTTTTGCAAGAGATACAGATGTATACTCATGTCGGACTAAGAGCATATGTCTGTGAACTAAAACTCTTCATTTCAAGCAAAGAAACGAAAGCAGGGTGCGGGACGAGGAAAAGACAGAGAAGAGGACAGAGACAAAGGAAGAAAGAAAGGAGAGAAGAGCGGGTAAGAAACGGAAGGAGAGGGAAAACATGTAAACAAATAAGCAGACCACAGACGGCATGCATCTAAAGTTCGATCCCACTGATTGCCCGTGTATCGAACTTAATGTACACACCAACAAAACGACATCCACGTTCGTCTTATCCGCTGCTCAGCTCTGGCCAAACAGATTGCGCCCGTCCTTTATAGCCCTGACGCTTTTGGTGCTGCCCACAAGTTCAGCAGAACAAAGCACACGTTTAGTAAAGAGCGAACAAACCAAAGGTCTGTTTATCGTAGCCCGTATTTTCGAGGGATAGGCCAAGGGATTCGTCCTTAAAAGAGTTTAACAAGTTATCAAATATAACCCTATCACGTTTACTGGAAGTTTCGAAGCAGGATAACTTGGCGTGAAGGCGTCGGCACGAAGACTTCACTATTCTCGATGGAAATGATGCTTTTAACGATACCAGTAACTGATCGGGGCACAAGGCGATCGTTCGGTTTGTGTATTTTACATGTAGTTTTACAGGTGGAAATAAGGTAGAAGTCCCATACAAATCAACCCTATAGTGGGCTGCATTAGTGTTTGTAGCTACTTACTGTTCATAAAATCGGTTGTAAGACCCGCTCGAACAGTATTATGCTCGTCTTACATAGCTGTACTAAGTTCTTGAACAAGGGTAATAAAGATCCAACCGTGCGTCCACAGAAAACATTTCATCGGTTTTTTTCTCTCTTACTGATGTATGAGATGAACTTCGTGCTGACGTAGCTTTAAACAACAAAAAAACCCTTTTCCTCGTCCTGATGCCAAACTTCTTACCGAACGAAGCCTTAAGGAAAAGTAAAGAAGGTTCAGTGACTTTAAGGTAGTTAGGGAGTGGGGATCTTTGACTACCGGTTTTCTGTAGGCCAGCGTCATGAGAGCGATCCCCATCTCCTCTCGATTTTCGCTGCCTTACTCGATCATGGGGCCAGGTACCCATTCCCAGGTGGGTGAACTGGGGGGGGGGAAGTGGGCTGCGTTGCATGGGTATCGAACCAGGGTCATCGGGTTCGGAAGCCACCATTCTAACCACTCGCCATCCGTTCCCAAATGCGAAAACTAGCGTCTGCTTTAAACAGCCCACCAAACTAAATCCAATTTTTGTTTCAGAAGGTGCGATTAATTCTGTATGTACCACTGCTTTCATTTCGGATTATTCTTACAACGAGAGCGATTATTACACTTGTCTTTATCCGGGGACAGGACACGTGCAATCCAGCTCATGCACTCTGTGCAGCAGAGGAAACCGTAACCGTTGGCGCATATTTATCATGCCAGATGAAAGTGATATTTTTAGAATTTTAATCAGTTTGATCACTTTTTGTCATTAATCTGATCATCTCACTAAATTTCAAAAATCTGATTTGACACCTGCCTACTTGGGCAGGCTATCGAAGTTTTTCCTCAGATGTAGTTATATTACTCAGATGTTCGTGACATGTTCCAGACTTTACAGCTGCTTCTGTTTCCTTTGTGTCTGTGCACTGCGTGTCGTTTGAGGTGTTCATCACCTGGTTTTAAAGTACGAAGCTCTAGAAGAGTAGCGCGGCTAGTTAAAGCAAAGAAAAATAAGGTCCAGGGTTAATCGTGTTTGCAGTTTAGCTATGTAAAGCGAATTATTCTGACCTCGGTCAACATGCGCAGAGAGAAGCGACAGGCAGACAGTTATAAAGACAAAAAGGCAGGGAAGCGACAGACAGACAGACAGACAGACAGACAGACAGACAGACAGACAGACAGACAGACAGACAGACAGACAGACAGACAGACAGACAGACAGACAGGTAGACAGAGATGGATGGGCGGACATCTTTATTTCTAAGGTGTTTTACAAACTGTTATTTTTGCCAAGGGGGAAGGGAAGGGGTAGAGAGGAGGAGGGAAGAAAGAGCAGGAGGGGAGAGAGAGGAGGGGAGAGAGAGGAGGAGAGGGAGTGGGGGGAGAGACAGGGAAGAGAGAAAGGAAAGGGACAGAAAAGACAGGAGAGAAGGATACAGCGTGTAAATTAGTAAATGGCGTTGCTTTTAGAAATAAAAATAAAGTACCACAGGTCTAAAAACGTGCACACCTGTGGGCACGAATACCAACTGCATTAATTATACTTGCATACACCCGCGCATGCAAAAATATGGCTGTTTTACTGCCCTGCGTTCACATAATAAGCCTATTTGTATCCTAGCAGTTGGGTGCAGTTTTTATATGTCATTCATGTTACAGCATGCGGAAGAAAGTGGCGCATAATGTTCTTTTCCGTTTTATTACAGGTCTTTGTTGTTGTTTTCCTTGTTGAGTAGTCTTTATCTTCTGTTCTTCCTAGACGCTAGAGGGTTTTTGCAAACGAAGTTTGTTTCTTTCTTTTTTCCTTCTTTCTTTCCTTCTTTCTTTCTTCGGATCCCTCTCTTCCTCTCTCTTTTTTCTTAGTGCTTCACATCTAGCCTACAATCCAGTTTTTCACCTTAAGGCTTCCTAACCAGACCAACGTGCGTCCTAGCTTACCAAAGGTGGCTATGTGAATATTCTTCCGGTTAAAATGGCCAGCAATATCGAACTGTTAATAAGTCTTTAGCAGCGCAGTTCACATCGTCAGAAATATTGAAACCCCTGCCGCCGAGGCTTTGAAACAGTCACTGCATACACCCCTATGGCAGGGATGAAAATACTAAACACGACTGCTGTCTTCCTTATCAAGTTTTCAATCAGCTGCAAAACACGGATGCTGGGGGCCAGACCATTCGGGCCAAAACAATGGCGGGAAACCTTGTAGAAAAGACGTCCTCAGAACAGTAAAAGCTGGACATACTTTACGCTTAATAGATCCCTCCTGCAGCCACACTGCCACCAGGACAGTTTGCCCCTTCCCTCCCCCTCCCACCTCCGCCCCAGGGACATGGCGATGTGGAATAGAAGTTGTTTACGCTGTCATACACGGTCGCTGCGGTCGGCCGTTTGACAGACACTTGATATCTTAATCCATTCGGCACACTGCATTTGCCTTTCTTCTCTCTGTCTGCGCATAACTTCGCAGAATTTCGCCTTCTTGCAGTACGGCCGTAGAGTAAGGACTTGTCATAGCCACAAAGCCGGAAATTCTATTAAAGGATCGGCACAGCCCAGTGCAACTTAACTAATGTCACTGCCTAATGTAAACATAGTGCCGTATATAGTCCACTGGTTCATTCTCCTGAATCGTCAGTAGTTAAGTCGTTATTTGTTTAGGAAAAGTACCTGTTGCTCACACTTCGCAAACAGTTCTAATGCTGTGTGATAGACACATTTTATAATTGCGTGACGAGTGTAATAAATGTGTCAATGGAAAACAAACTTCCCATTTGAAACATGGGTGACCCTCGGGAATCGCCTTCACAGAGAACTCACTTGGGGGAAAGTGAGAACCCGATGTTATGACGACATCAGTGATGCAGAAATATCAGGTGAAGATGAGGCAGTTGATAAGAATGACCCTGATCACATGACGATTTGATGTGTGGTATTATCTTTAAAGGATTCTGGTATGTTCGTGGAAAGCGAGCTTTGGAAACTTCAAAATGTCTGTCTTTGAAATGCACTGACTGACTGACTGACTGAGTGACTGACTGGAAACAATGTTTGTGTACACACACCCAAACAGCATCATCATTACTATCACCACGGCTTTAACATAACAAAACGCAACAAAATATTCCAAATTATCGCACAAAATAACGCAACTTAAAGATAGATAAAAGCAACACAAACACACATGTCCCGCAGAAAACATTTTACGTTTTCTCCCTCACTGTGTCTCTGTCAGAGCATCCCCGTCCCCACTGATTTGCTCTCTTACCCTCTCCCATTTATACCCAGCGAATCTATCATCATTGTTTGACATGGCTCATCGAGCCATTATAACTTGCAACCTTTATGCAAATATTGAACATGTAGATTTAAAATAAGGACCATCGTCGTCTAATTCCCATGATAAACATAGTAATGGCTTAGTGTCAGTTTAGTGATACCAGCTTGTCTCTGATGGTTAGAATGCAGCTGGAGAAGGCAGACCCGAGTCCCGTTGACTAGCGAAGATTAGAATGAAAAACGAGGCTGGCGAGAGAGGAATGAACATCGCTTCAAACGGGAAAATAACTGTTTGTTTTGGGTTTCATGAGTGAACGCGCAATGGAAGACGGATTAACCGTTGCACGTGGTAGAGAAGTGTGCTTTGGCGAGCTGGAAAAATGGACGCCAAGGGGCAGGTCCCAGGGGCAGCTGCTTGAGCGGCATTTACAAACAGGTCCAACGCAAGCGGTCAAGTTTCTGTCTAGGGCCTGTTATGAAGTGGAGCGAAGGCTGCCTCGGAGGCAAATACGGACAGAACGCGAAGCATTGTCCTCGAAAGAGCAGGCTGGTCAGAGGTAGGTATAGCCAATAAGGAGATAGGAGAAGGGATATTGTCATCTGAAGAACCGACTAGTGTAAGGTAGCTGTATAGCATAACAGGAAAGGGCTGTCCTCTGACGAGAAAATTAGAGGTGGAAATGGAAAATGGAAAATAGTAAACTATGTGGGAATTTTAACTTCGTTTTCATGCTTCTGGATTCTTTGTGGCACCAACAGTTGCTTGTATCTTATACCGCTGACAGTATGATGTGACAAAAACGTCTTGAACAAAATGTTAACTGATCAAAGATCTGTAAAGACAGAAAAGTGAAAGGAGGCGAGAACTTTTTTAGTGTGTGTGTGGGGGGGGGGGAAGCACACGGTAGAAAAAAGGGTCATCGGAAGAGGAAACAAGTGGGAGGTCAGTAGACAACCTAGAGATTCCGGTACCGTGGTCTTCCCAAACTTTCGGTTTAAGCTGTATACCTACATGAACCCTATGTCAGCTAGAAACCCAACCTAAAGACAAATGTACATCTCTGCTGCGACAAAATCATGTTTTGATAAGGAGGTTTTTTTAGTTTACACCCTCAAACTTTCAACGGGCAAGCTAAGAAAATTAAAAACTAATGTATTAGAATAATAATCAGTAGCGTGATTCCAGTGAAATGAGAAACATTTTCTCCAATCAAACCTTTGCTACCCAAAAGGGAAATTAAAAGACGAAATAGGTTGCAAACCAGTTAAAAATAAAAGATTTACGCGTGCGCACTTAACAAATCTCTTGTGAACCTAATACGTGCACCTATCAGTTCCATGATTATGGCTGGTGATAGTTTGTCCTGATGTAGCCAATTGTAGGACTAATCGATTTACGAGAAATTCAATCCGTGCGCTTCTGTGTATGGCTCCTACACGACGGCTCGGATGCAAGGAAACTGTGATGGCAAATAGCAGTCAATTTAAGTCAAGAAACTCTTTTATTCTACCCGTGTTGCTGATGAGTTGGTATCGCTTTTCCCTGAATAAGTATATTCATCGACGCCGCGCAAAAGTGTGCGATTGTGGAAAAACAAAACGCACGTATATATCTCGTAAATGTCGAACTTGAGAAGATAGGCATACCAGGTGGCGCTTTAATATATGTGATCCAGGGCTGGCTTGCATGAGCGATCACATTGCCTGTTCATACGTAAAGGTGCATGTAAAATATACAGGGTAAACGGGCCTTAACGCTGGTCTTATGAAAGGAAGAGGAGATAGGAATTGAATGCTCATCCAAGCCAGCCCAGCGACGGGTCGCAAGAGTGTTTGTATTGGTCATGAGGCAAGTTATCCTAGTATATGTGACCCACACTATGACTTATAAAAGGGGGCTACAGACGAACGCTCATGCATCTGATGTTCAGATAAATTCTTTGGCTGCCTCGTTATATCTTGTTGTCTCGCATGGACACCTCCATACACCCAAACACCCTCAGCTACATCCAAACACGCACGAAATACATCCAAAAACGGTCAGATACATCTAAACACGATCAGATACACCCAAACACACTCAAATACATCCAAACACGCTCAGATACATCACAACACGCTCAGATACATCCAAACACGGTCAGATACATCAAAACACTCTCAGATACATCCAAAGACGCTCAGATACATCAAAACACGATCAGATACACATGCTCAAATACATCCACGCACGCTCAGACACACCCAATTACGCTCAGCTACATCCAAACACGCTCAGACACATCTAAACACGCTCAGATATATCCAACACGCTCAGATAGATTCAAACACGCGCTCAGATACATCAAAACACGGTCAGATACTTCCACACACGCTCAAATACATCCAAACACGCTCCGACACACCCAGTTACGCTCAGCTACATCCAAACACGCTCAGACACATCCAAACACGCTCATATACACCCAAACACGCTTGGATACATCGAAACACGCTCAGATATATCCAAACACGCTCAGTTAGATTCAAACACGCGCTCAGATTCATCAAAACACGGTCAGATACATCCACACACGCTCAAATACATCCAAACACGCTCAGACACACCCAGTTACGCTCAGCTACATCCAAACACGCTCAGATACACCCAAACACGCTCGGATACATCTAAACACGCTCAGATATATCCAAACACGCTCAGACAGATTCAAACACGTGCTCAGATACATCCAAACACGGTCAGATACATCCAAACACGCTCAGACAGATTCAAACACGTGCTCAGATACATCCAAACACGGTCAGATACATCCAAACACGCTCAAATACATTCAGACGTCCAGATACATCCAAGCACCCTACCCGTGCAGGTACGCATAGAGACACATACACATGGCACTTTAAGAAGAGAAGGGAAAGAAACAGAAGGGCGGGGGGAGGGGGGCGGTTCTACGGGAGAGCTATGAGGGAGAGAGGAACAGAGAAAGGGGAACAAGACACAGGGAGGTACGAACAAGAGGGTGGGGTGGGGAGGAAGAAGCCCATCGGTTCCCGTGTGCAATTTGCTGAGGCCGCCTTTCTAATGCGTTTAGCAAGGCGCGTACGGGGAGGCGCGGACAGGCAGAGGGAAATTAAAGAAGGCAAATGAAAGAGGAGTGTGAAGGTAATTCTGCTGAGCAGGGACTTGCCACCTGAGACTCGAATGTCCTGCAGCATTCCAAAAGCTAATATACCTACATTACATATGAATGCGCGGACCCTTGCAGTCCCCTGCCCCTTCCTGGCTAGGGTCCTTCTAGGCAGGGCGGCGAAGTTGCGGCCATTGCTTTCAAAGACCTTGCTTGTCCGTGTAGGACGGAATTAAAACGCAAATGTGTGATAGACTTGCATGTCATTTGAGCGTTCGCGGAAACGCCGAATCCTACGTTTGTCTGCTCATTTTTACTGTTGCTGTCCAGCTGACAGCGGGCAGTAGCACTCCAATCCTTCCTTCACACAGTCTTTTTCGTGGCTGTGAAGATGACGCTACTGGGTGCTAGAAAAGTTCTCCTGTGGTAATAGTGTCAGTTTAGTACGCTTTAAATATGAAAACGAAACTGATTTGCCCCAACCGCTTCATCATTCCCGTTCAAGAAAACATTCTCAAGGCTTTAACCTACCCCTAAAATAATTCAGGAAAACAATTCGTAAACAACGATGGAATAATAATGGCCTTCTCATCTTCTTAAATAGCAAACTATTTCCCCTGTTGCTGTCCGCCCTGTTCTATCCCTGTTTATTATGCTGTGTACTTTAGTTTTACAATGGGCTTAGAAATAAAAAAAAATGAAAGGAAAACAGTCTGCCATGGAGAAGAAGAGATTAAGTACAGGTAAAATAGATGACACCTCAAAATAAGCTTTAGATAGCTGAGCTAAACTCAGCTGCAGCAACTATAAGTTAAAGAATGTGTCTGGGTTCTCTATGATGCAAAGCACGGGATTTGGATTCATTTCATGATCTTCGAAATGATTGATCTTGTTCTTGGGTGATTTGCTTCATTCAATTTTCACGCGCAAGAGAATTGTTTTCCTTTTTGTTGTTTTGTGTAAGGGAAGGATAAAATCTCTAAATATGAACTGACTCGATCTGTGCTTAGAAGAGAAAATAAAATTCACAAAGAGAGAGAGGAGAGAGAGGAGGGGGGAATTGATGCATAACGTCCAGTCGCAAACTCTGTGCATATCAGGACGGTGTTGCTTAGACAAAGTTTACGTGCTGCCACACGTGGGACTGATGGCGCAACAGGGGCCTCAGTCCCACCCAGTCACATTATACTGACACCGGGCCAACCAGTCCTAGTACTGTTCCCTGTAGTGCCAGGCATCTGGCAGGGCAGCTACTAGACTGCCAATTTTGTAAGTCTTAGGTATGACTCAGCCGGGATGCGAACCACCGACCTCCCGCCTCGGAAGCGGACGCCTTAACCACTAGACCACCGAGGCGGTCCGGAGAGAGAGGAGAGAGCCAATAATAGACAAAGGGGAAAGAGAATAAGAAACAAAGCAGATCTCTGAGCCCATTTTGCTTTTTAATTTGCTTGAGAAAGCTGGAAATTTAAGAAAGATATTTTTGATGCAAACATTCCGTTCAGCATGCAGGACTCCTCTACCTTGATAAAGTTATGCAGAGTTTCTGATATCATCATATTTCTTTCCGTTTCTTGTCTCAAATTTTCTCGTAAAAAAGCATTGCTCTTCTTGGCCTACTCCTTATAAACTCGATTATTTCTGATCGTATTCATTGTACGGCATCCCTGGGCTTCCAGCTAGCTAGCTGAAATTTGAGTTAGGGAGGCTCGCAGCTCTCCTCTCTGGCCGTCTGTCATGCAGACACCATAACCCTTGTTGCTCACTTTCACCGCGAACAGCCCAACAAGTCGCATAAAATGGACTCAACAAAGAGGCTACCAAACAGCGAGAATAGCGTTTGCTTACAGACCTGATCAGGGGTGAGGGCTGTCCCTCCTGTCCATCAGAATGGCTCTCTGCTCTCAATGGCGCCCAGCTCGACGCTTGAGACCACTTGGCTGGCACGTGACATACGGTGAAGTGCGCGAGCAATCAGCAAAAACTACCTGTTAGCCGCCCTGCCTATTTAATGAAATTGGGAAATTGCCTTCTGCAAGACACTAGTCGTCAAAAGGGGTTTGTAACGCTGACTTTTCAGCAGCTGGAAACACGACAAGGGAATGTGGCCCGGAGACGCTACAGTTGGACTCCTAACGTGCTTCTTTGGGGGGAAAAAAGCGTGTTGAGGTTCTCGCATTTTCTTGCGGTCTCTTCAAACATTTGCGCCTCGTTCTTGTTCGTTTTTTTTTCTCATGCACAGAAGAAACATTGACACACGCTGACAAACATGTGGGGACCTAAAAAAAGGGGGGGGGAACAAAAGGGGAACAAAGTCTTCCTCTCTCGCCCTTAAACGTTGTTTTTGTTTTGTTATCGTTTTTTTAGCTTCGGTTTGGGTTTTTGTTGTTTTTTTCTTGGAGTGTTTGGTTTGTTTGTTTGGGTTTTTGGGGTTTGGCATTTAGCCCTTAGTAATATTACTGTAAAAACACAAATCCTACAGTACTCAGACTTCCAAAAGGAATCTATCGTTTGCTGTCAGAGGCTTTTACTAAGTTGTATTTTTGGATAATCTAGTTAATACTTAACATGTTGTGGTGATTTATTAACACAAAAGAAGAAACACGATGTATTAACCTAAATTTTTACAATGTCACCATTTTAAATATAATTAATAAACAACAAACGAGGACCGAGCGCTTAATTTATCAATACAACAAGAAGTACTTTAAACGCTCAGTGACCGTATGCAGACGCATGCGACCACGGAAGCTTACCGTACCCAAACACGTAGCAAAGAGAGGGTCGAAAGAAAGGGACAATGCAGATCCTTAAAAAAGATCTGCCATCCCTTTCCTTATAACGACACACAGCTAGCCCTCGGTACACAACGTGTGCATACGTAGGATCCCTAGTAAATGTAATCAGCGATTGTGTTAGTCCTTATTTGGAATATCATTACGAAACGTTAGCACCTTTCTGGCACATGGAAAAGCGTTGGAAACGGAAAACCTCCTTTTAAATTCTGGTTTCCTAAAAGGGTCCAAGACAGTTGTTTGTTGCTATGTCTCGTGTTACGCTGAAGTCTTCCCTCACTTGAGGCTGTTTCAAGAAGAAAATTAGTACAACGTCTTGGCGGGGAAACAGCCGGCTCAATTGATCCTCCTCCTGGTTCACCCGTCAATGAACTTGTATGTGACTCTAACGCGGCGACTTCTCAGCGTTAATTGGGGAGGGAGGAGAAACGAGAGGTTGGGTTAGATATAAATTTCCTTTTCATCAAATATACGGTTGCTTTACAGAGGTCATCACGCTGGAACGTTTTCCTCCTCTTCTGAGAGGGATAGAAAGTTTTTCTCCTTGTCCAGAACCTCGAGATCGAAAGCATTTGTGCCTAGATTTGTTTTGAGTTAAACCAGGAAATTAATGTTTGGTCAAAGTTCAGCAACGTTCGGACAAGTTCCAGTAAAGAGTGCGCGCATAATCTTGGTGGACATAAAGTTTGTTGTTCTTTCCCAAAGTCTTTATCTCCATACAACGTACACCTGCTCGCAGTTGTGCTTAGTACAGCTGTATACAGTGTTAGCACCTTGCCTTCTGTTAAGTTTAACTGCTTGCATATTCAACAACTTGAGGCCTAATGATTGCTAATAAATTAAGATCCCTCCCCTTTAAAATAACGAAGGGAATGACAAAAAAGAAGATGCCTGGGGTGAGGAAAAAGAAAAAGACTCATTTAATCAAGGGCTCCGCTCTTGTGTTGGCAGCAGCATCATGTTTTGGCCAGCCTGTCCTAGTTTCAAGCTTGCTGTTTTCAATTTCCTCAAAAGTACCCACACCATTCCTAGGGCGGAGGAAGAAGTGTGCACGGTATCAAATTGCTGATTTAATCCGATCGACTGAGAACTAAATTCGTCGGTGCTGATCATGCCAGGGCGCAGGCAGTGAGCAGCCATTTTACAAACTGTCTTAGGACGCGGGATCAATGCCAGCAAGGAAGTCTTGGGACGTAAACCGCGGCCACCGCGAGGTGTCAGAATGCTTGGGAGGGTGTCTGGCAGTGGCCGGGCCTCTCACGATGTCATCAGTGGAGTCGTGTTAGGTTGATCTGGAAGTGCCAGCATAGGGAATGAGCGGGGGGCCCAATTCCGGGAAGAGCCTCCAGGCTGGGGCTGGGGGAAGGAATTTCGATGCCCCATTGTGAAGACTGAATGCTCGCGAGGATGTCAAATGGCAGACGAGAAGTTTCATCGCGTGTCACATCATCGTTGACGACGACCTTTTGTGGGTTTGGTCTGTCAATTAGAAAATTAACTGAAGATGAGTGACACTTTTCAGTGTGAAGAGGACCTGTGGTAAACAAAGTCATTCTAGAATATTCCACGGAAAGCCTAGTAAAGCCTGTGTATTACCTCAAGTCTTTTCAGTGTAACGTGCCCTTGTTAATACAGCATCACAGAATATTTTACGGCTAGAAATGCCTCTGTGCTCAGCTCAATTACTGTACAATTTGAAAAACAAACGTATGCTAAATTACAAAACAGATCGGTACATCTTCTTACCTTTCCTGTGAAAGTTCTTCCCTTAAAATTATTGAAAGTGTGTATCTCAAACCTGAAATATTTTCTTAAATTATTACTTTGCATCTCTGATGCCACACTCATGCAGCTGAGGTTGCCCTATACGACCACGATCACACTAACCACTGGAAGAAATAATATTTTGGAAATAAAACTGGTGTTCTTAAAGACCATCTACAGCAGGACTTCATCAAAGATATTTGTTCTACCAAATTCCTTTATTTGTCCCAATGCCGGTCTTGACAAAAGTTCTAATATGTCATTCCAGAATTGATTATATTTCTTAAAAAGCGTATTTATCGGTCGATAATCTAAAATACCCAAAAATGATCCTTTACAATCTGAGTGTTCAGATCGCTCGATTTTTAAAAAATGGGGAAAGTGAGAAAGAATTACAAATCCTGCTAGCAGCGCAGGAGAGAGAGAGAGAAAGATGACAGGAGACAGAAATGTAAATCCTGCTATCAGCAGAGGCTACTTGCATCATAAAGTCATCGAAGCGATATGATGAGACGATTTCTTGTCGGTGCTGCCCACCCCTGCCTGACGTCAGAAGGATGGCGATAGGGCAGACTTTGCTCTTCGTCGTCCGCCTGCCGGCAGTCCTCTGCTGTTCCTCGCACGCCTGTCACTCTGAACCACAACGCAGACAGTGTATAATGCCCTCGGCTGCACTGATAACCCGGCTACCCCAGTCGCAAAAACCCCAACGTGCGTTGGCGCATGACGCAGCGTCGCTCAAAGCTGAAAACGTCTTGGGCAACGGAGTTGCGAAATGTCAACCGGTGACAACTCTGGTGAGACGGTACCCGTGCCGAGTGTGAATGCTGCTGAAAAATCTGTGAAGACTATACATAAAACAAACCGTTTGACACGTCGGTGGGAAACTGTGTGTGTGGGAGATCAATGTAGACAACATTGATTGGAACGAAGCACATTCCAGGAAAGTTCGTTTAGAGAAATGATTTCAGAGGCAACGAGGTTTTCGTTTCAGTGAAGGCGTTACGTACATTTCATTAAGGGTGGATGCAATAAATTGAGATGAGCTTCTGTAACAAAGTTACGCTGACAAGCACACCCCATTTCCTGGCGTGCATAACCATGTTTTCAATGTTTATCAGCAGCATGTTCTTCAGGTCGTTTTGAGAAAGCTTCAAATCGGAATTAGACCTTTGTGCATCATCTCCTTGGTGTACAATTTTTATCTTTTTGTCTTTTCCTTTCTCCCAGTTTGTAATTTTCTTGTTGCTCACGCCTCCTTACAATCATCATCATCATCATCATCATCATCATCATCATCATCATCATCATCATCATCATCATCATCATCATCAATTTCTTCATCAACATCACAACCACTGTTTCATCTTCTCCTACATTCTCTAGTGTTTTACGTTGTTCTTAACATGTTCAATTCAGGTTCAGGTGTTATTCCTGGAAGTAGTTTTATGTCTGCCGCTGCACCGCTTTCAGAGTATAATCAGTCTCATTCTAGAGCCTGCTTTTGTCTTCACCCTCCCAGTACGTGACGTTTCATCTCGGCATAGCTTGAGCTTCACAGATGAACTTGAACAATACCTATGTTTGACCGCATGGCCAGGATTGGCCCAGTCTGGCATCGGAGTCACGTTTGCTGGCATCAGACTCGTACAGTATTGGTGCGAATGGTGTTAGAAACAACTTAATCTTCCGCCTGTGAGCACCAGTGGAGACGTGATGTGCTAAAAAAACAGGCAGACCATGTTTGCTCGAACAGCCAGAGTTCTCAATCTGTTGAGCTAACGGTTGGCTATTGCAATCTGCCAGACTGATTGGTGTGATACACGTACGCACATACATAATCACACGCACGTATACGCATAGATCTATACACGCCCACGCCCCCCACCACGCACACACAAGCTGTCACATAATACAATAATCATTTCCTTTTTCTCTTCTGTTATGTTTTCTTTCAGTCTGCAAGAATCATTTTGTCGTACAGAATTTTTGTTGTGACTTAACTACAGTAGATTTTATTTAAGAAAAATACGCATTGGCAAAGGTTTTGTTTCATGGGACATGTTATACATTTTGTGCCCTTGCTAGTTATAAAATTAAATACGTTGTTGCTAGAGAACCAGAGATTTTGTGTTGGGCCTGGTTATCACACATTTGGTACTGTGTCCAGGACACCATTAATTTTGGGGAAGTAAAGTATTTAATATAAATTGTGTCGTGGACGGGCTGCCATAGATTTTGTGTCGTGGAGGCGGTGCCATAGAGTTTGAGTCAAGACAATTGTGTCACAAGTGTTGTGTTCTGTAAGGCCATCAAAGATTATCAGATACATTTAGAGGTTGTGCATGCCAGCACTCAGTACAAGCGCGGGCCACCACGTGCACACAAGCGTTTTCTACCTCCCCGCACCCCCTGGTACCACATTTTCTTAGCTTTCAGTGTGCGCAAGTGTATGGCATCCACCTTCAAAATCTGTCACTCCCGTCTGCTACAACAGAAAACACTCGCCATTGTAACTGTCCTCTTGCAAACGACAGCGAGCAAACAGAGCGTGGACAACTGCACCATCTCGCAACCACGGCTTCAAGCGAAAGGACGAAAGTGGAGCCAGGCTTATCTCACTGGTCTCGTAGACTTTCCTGTCACTTCTGGCCAGGACCTGTCAAAGGAGGACGAGTTAATCCCCGACAGTGGTAGAACATCACCCAGCCATGTCCGTCCTTCCGTGATAGCACCGCCGGACAGCGCGTCTGTGTTAATTTGCAACCATCGATCGGCCATCTCCCTCAAAACATGCTCGTGTGTTGGCAAGCCAGTGGGCAGGCGTCGTCTTACAGATAAACGCGCAGGACGGAGGCGAAAACGTCTATATTTCAGCCCTTGCGAGGTTCGAACCATAAATCGCAGGGTCAGGCAAAAGATGGGGTGAGTGCCAGACGTGTCCAACACGTTCGTGTGGTGCGTTCTTCCAAGAAGATTTTTCCCCCAATTTCCTGGATCGGCCGTACGCGCGGATTTTTCTCTGCTGTTTGGCACACCGGTGAACACGGGTGTTCTGAGCACGCAATTCGTGTAAACCAGGGAGAGTTTTATTTCCTGGTTAAACAAAAACGAAAAGAGGGTTGCTGTTATCGAGAGGGAGAGAGTTTTGAGCTTTTGAGCTTTATTGGTCCAATGGCTGGGTGACATCAAGAGGCTAGTTACCGATACAGGGACAAAACATCTGCTTAGTACCGGACGACGTAGTTGCTGGACAGTGATACAGTGGGTGTCAGTGGGTACCTAACCCTGATTTACAGAAGTGTGTGCTTGAGAGAGAGAGAGAGAGAGAGAGAGAGAGTGAGAGAGAGAAGGCAGATATTCTTATGTTTTAAGTTTTGAAGGATACTTCAGTCCCCAGAACACCCAGCTCACACACACACACACACACATGCACACACACACACACACTTTCTCTCTCTCTCTCACGTATCCAGGCACGCACGCACTTGTGTGTGTATATATATATACGCACACACGCATATATAGAAAGAGGAAAAATAAAATAATCGTTGAAAATGTTTTCTTGTATGGTAGACGATGTAATGTTTTCTCATTTTAACCTTCCATGTGTTCAGCAACCTGTTTTGAACACTTGAGGGTTTTTTTATTATTATTTCTTCGATAATTTTATTTTCTTTCAAGTATTTCTCATTTTCTTTGAGATGAACCCAGCAGTGAATTTGACGGATTTGTGTTTTTTTTCCCCTGAGTCTCGCACAAACGCTAAACTTAATAATTTACACGTCTTCTTGAGTCTAAAACGCATCTGCAGCTTAGCAAATTTCATTCAGCAAAGCTGATTCCGTTCCGATCACTTGACAGTTTTAGAAGAACCCGTCTGAGATGCCGTTTAAGTTTCTCGTCGTTTAAAAGTAGACAATAAAATATGTGCAGATAATATTCTTGTGAAACTTCCCCTTGCACATGCAGCAGGCGTGTGAGAAACGTGAGCTGATGAACTATGTGCGGCCCAAGAAAGGCTTAACAGCTTGACACTGACACCCACAGAGGGTTCGTGATTTGTGCGAAGGCATCCATTACAACCACAAAAACGCAAGAGGACGAAGAAAAATCGTCTCTCCTCCTTTTGCAAAATCTTCCGTGCCCTTAACGACCTGCTGACGAAGGCTGGCAGATTTATTAAGTATTTCGGACGACGGGCTAACGCGTTTGGACGAAAATAAAATTCCTTCTCAAGGTACACAAAATGTTTGCAGTGGAGCGAAAGACAATGTCGTAAGAGGCTGGAGCGTGGAAAAGTGTCTTATCGTTTACAGTGATGAGAGTAAATGTTCTTGGAATGTTATGTAACAAACACACTCGTCTCAAAACACTGGCAACATATTCTCCTCTTGTTGTAATCTTTATCTCTGCACTAGAAAGTTCAAAATGTAGTCTAAACCGCATTGATCCTTTCATGTTGGTAAGACCGTTATGGAGACTACGTTTTGTGTAACTGGGAAACGTACGACTCGCATAGGCTGAACGAAAGCAATCTTTTAAAAAAATCCAATAGTCTGGGCTCATATTTCATTCTACTGTTGAGGGTCCGGCACTGAGATTATCTACAAGGAGGCACCAGGAACAGGAAAAGTATGACTGTTGCATCGGTCTTAACAAAAAAAAATTTTGACGCAGACAGTTGGACACACTTCTCTCCCACTGTTCTCAGTGGACCAAGCTGAACCGCAAGTGCTGTTGTATCCATGTACACGCTTTCAGCAAAGTCTTACAGAGACAGGGATAGTAGTAATCAAAACAGAATATAAAGTATGTGCTGTTAATTTATAAAAGATTGCTTCCTTCTTCATAAACTTTGTAGAGGACATCTTACAGTACTTTCGGTACTTTTCGCCTGTCCTAGCGTGGAGAATATCCACAGGAGCGATGGATCAACACTGGATCACATCGGTCACTTCGTGCGTAAAGTCCTTCGATCTTTCGGTCCGAAGCGAGACCCGGCACTAGCCGGTTGGCACGGACGGCGGCGTCTGCAGGCCTTACAGACAAGACAAGGGAGACCCCGGCAAATGAGCAGAACCAACATCATTAGCCCCTCTGTATGTGAGATTACACCGAGGTTACGATATAGACCCGATCGCGGCGGCGCCTGGCCAACCCGCTCATCGCCAGTCTGGGCACGAACTGGTGCCATCGCGGCCCGTCCTGGCACGGGATGGTAGCGCAGAAGCACGTGCTGCTTGTAACGGGCAGCGGAGCGCAGCCAACACGAGATGACAGCGAAACGGCCTCGGAGGGTGAGCTAACGAGCCAGCGACGTGACTTTTTCGCACGCGACCTCATTTGCACTGCATGTGTGGCTGGCCAGGGCACAAGCTGATAAAGTACTACAGAAAACTAAAAGAAATGCGTTTGGGTATTAGCTCGTTGAACCCAAGTCCACAACTGAAGCTATTTCATGGCAGGATAATAAAGAGAATTAGGTTGGTCAGTTGGTTGCAAGCTGGCGAATCAGCAGTTAGAATGGAAATGATTTCAAGATTGTGATGATGTGGTACAGGCAGTTCCTACACTCAGCCCTACAAACAGGCGTCTGCAAGCGAAGAAAAACGGGGAGAGGGAGCGGGGAATGTAAAACATATAGCTATTCTGCACGTGCACAGCAAGTAAATCTTACGCCGCTTGTAAAGCTGGCTGGTTATTTCATGCGGGAGGTGAGAAAGGGGATCCTCCGTTCGTAAGTTGTCGGTCACGTGCACACCAAAAACAGAAAACTTTGTTTCAAAGCACACAAGCAGTTTCTTTGTTTTGCTGTCCGATAATTTTTACATGTAATTAATTTTACAAATATTTAGCGGGTCCCGTTCTTTGATGCAGTGAACAATATTGATATCGACCTGAAAGAACATTAAAGTCAAGCTTTCTGCACAGGACCGCTATCTTGGTACGTTTATTGGGTGTACGTCTGTAAACTCTGTTCGTGTTGTTTGTCATACTTTGCTTCAAAGCAAAGATTATGTTTCGATTCTTTAAAATCGAGACTTTATTTCCTGCGACCTTTTTATAACAGCAGTTTCCTTTTTTAGGTTACGAATGTGCATGTGGACACACGTAAAAACGCAGGTGTGCATGCGCACACACACACACACACGCACACACACATACACACGAAGTGATTCTCTCCCCCCATCGAACACTCTCCTATGCCCATAACTTCTAAATCCTCATCCATAAACTTTAATGCTGCCAGACAATAAAAGTGTCCTTTTAGGATTAGATTGTATTTACACCGTCTCCTTAATGTCCCACACGACTGATTCAGGAAACAAACAGAAAAACGAACGGCGACAGACATAAGCTAAATGCGGACACTCGCTTCATGCTTATTTAGACACCAACACAGTTTTGTTAGAACTAAATGTATGGAGCTTCAGGGTTGATCTGATCTATTCTGACAGTCATGTGGATTACTCCGACACACATTGAATATCATGAGCAATTCCAGACTGCAATGCAATCAAATATTGCTGGAAGCATGACTTCGATACCGGAATATTTGCGTCCAGCGCGCACTGGTTTGGAAAGGCTTCTTGTTTCTCGTCAGTTTCTTGACATGAACTTTTCTCCACAATCGCTTCTCTTCTTTCCAAAAAGGAAGAAAAAAATGGGTCGCTTGCGAGTTGCTCATGCTCCTCATTAAAGGGTCACACTTTTGAGTGGTGTGGGCCTTCGCGGTACAGCGACCGGGTTAATACGTCTATCAAATTTGCCGGCCAGACCGGCCGTAAAATGAGGCAAAAAGCGGAAACGTGGTGTCAGGATGTGACGTTCTGCTCAACTATCACCGCCACAAACCGGATCAGACCGCCTGGCCCTGTAGGCGGCTCTACGAGAGGTTGTACACGTGACGTATCACATGATCTGAAATCAAGGTGGTATCGGCAACTTGCAGATAACACTGTGCGCCAGCGCGGATCCAACGCGGAATTATCACTGATTCGAACTTCCGGCGGCTCTTCTCATTCACTTACTTTCTTTGTCAGATTTCAGTGGTTGTCTCAAAAATTGTATCGCATCACAGCAGATAACTTCATGGGAGAAATGTGGATTGAGTTTCGAGAAGAATGCTTGACAAGTAAACGTTTCGCTACCTCATTCGGGTTTTAAATGAAAAAATGGACATATATTCTACTGTTATATAAAGATACACCTCTGCAACTATCTGCATAGTACCCATGGACCCCCAACTGTCTGCACACAGATATTTGTCTGTCGACAACTTTAGCAAGCTGATTGCACTCTAGTCCTCTGCCCTCGATGTGGGCTGTAATGTCGGCGCCCACGGTGTTCCGTTACCACGCTGCCGCAAGTTGACAATCGACAGGTCTGAAGGTGTGTATGTATAATAGGATGCTTAAAGTACTAATTAATTATTTCTTTCTTTTTTCTTTCTGTCTTTCCTTCTTTCTTTCGTTTGTGGAAATGACTCTTTAAGAGCTATCAAATTCTCATCAGGTCATTTGGCAGGGGCAGGAAAGTGTCAGGCCAGCTAATAAAGAAGAATGGAAAGAAATGGATTCCTTCAAGATGAGAACTTTCTCTCGTTCGTTCGTTCGTTCGTTCGTTCGTTCGTTCGTTCGTTCGTTCGTTCGTTCGTTCACGATTCTTAAAGAACCAACGTTCTTAAATCTTCATTAGTTGCATTTCAGTCTGTAACGAAAAAGTAGTTAGAAGAGCTCTGACACGCTGAAGATAACATTGAAAGTGGGGCGAAGGCGGGGCGAGTTGGAGACGGCTTGCGTATTGTCGTACGGCAGACAGGCGGGGCTGAAGAGGTCGACTCGGTCCCGTGATCACAGAACTACTAAGGCGCTTGCGCAGAGCAGGACGCGTCACTAATGTTTCTTCCCCAGTTGTTGCCGAGATTACATTTTTGTTTTAATTTTGGAGGACATCTTTCTTTCTTTCTTTCTTTCTTTCTTTCTTTCTTTCTTTCTTTCTTTCTTTCTTTCTTTCGTTACCCCACAACCACGCGCGTTGGAGGCCTGGATAGCTTAGCGGTAATCATGGGTCTTGCGTACTGAACGTAGCGTGGCCAAAAACAGGAGAAACCGATGCTTACATTCTAGATTCTCTGAATATTGCTGCCTGTCTGCGCTGGCATGTTTACTGTAGCTAATTGTTTCGTGGATGTTTTATGCATAGTTTACTAATAGCAGCCCACCCCCATTAGTGAGAAATTATTGCGAGATGTAAACACTTTCCCTCTAAAATAACAAACCAGCTCGAGAAAGCAAGCATGTCGTGCATAAGGATACCCAACTGACCTTGGGAAAAAAAAGGAAAAGAAAGAGATTAAAGGCGCTAGATAAAAAGAACTTGAAGGGAATAACACTCACTGTTTTAGGCATTTCGGGAAACTTTATTCAAATCCGAAGTGACACGAGGTGATAACTTTTCGAAAAGAATAAAAATTGACATATAAAGCGAGAGAAATATTTTTATTTGGGGTTGTGACACAAACAGTAGTTTCCCAACCACCCACAGTTATAGAGTCTTTATTATTTTCTTCGACATATGATCTACGCGGTGATCTTGTGTGTATCTGTTTTCAAAACATCGCATCCCAGTCTTCGATTACAGAGAAATGGTGAAACAGTATTTCTGCCGTTTTTTTAAAGCAGATGTGATTTATGCCGGAAACAAAATACTTTAAGAATTAAAAGAGGGGAGTTTGGCAGACCATATCAGTGTAGAATCCAGTCTTCATACCAACCCCCTACTCCAATATACGAGGTTTATTTTTTCTCTTTTCTTGCTTGACTTTTTGTTGTTGTCACTTAATAACGATCAGTCTTTTTGTGTTCTGCTCTTGGAAAATAAAGGTACTTGCTGCAATGCTTAGAATCTTTGACATGCAACATAAGGTTGATCAGGTCTACCCTGGCAAGCCAAACCCGTAATGTCAAGATCGTTCATCAAGTCACACGTGAGAGGGGCTAGGACCTGTGTTTCTTCACAAGACTTTCCGTCTGGGACACTTATCTTGTGGCTCCCTTGTGCCCGTGTCAGTGGCTCTCCTCAAAGCGGCCTTCGATCGGAGCTGACTTTTATTTCAAAGGTCAAGCGTGGTTAAGTTTTATTTCAAAGTCTTCCATGCTCATTCGGTCCCCCCCCCCCATTCCCCACCCCCAAGGACATGATTGTCGCAGGCATCGCTCATGGGTGCCCACGGACATCCACACACACACACACGCACGCACGCGCTCGTGTTCCCACTTTCATCGCACATGTGCAGTTTTACTCATATGACCTTAACTGTTAAGAAATGTATTTTTAAGGCTCGTTCGCGAACTGGAAGATTGTTACAGAAATCCAAATCTGCCCTAACTCAGCTTTTAAAGCTACAACACACATGGTTCCCACCCTCCCAACACCGTCCACCCTTTCTTTTAGAATCAAGTGTGGTCGTTGTCTGAACGATGGTCGTTTCCGTCCATTTAGAATACAGCAGGACGGGTGCCAGTACTAACTAGCATGACATGTTAGTTTTTATAGCACGTGCTAGACTTATTATCCCCCCTCCGCCCTCCGCGCGCGAATCAAATTCAAATTTTAGAACAATATATTAATATATCTTCGGAGAAATTAGTTCTTTTGTGCAATAACTTGCAACTTCTTATAAAAGAGAGCAATAAAAGAGTCACGTGCAGTCATATTTGACTGAGAAGGGGGCCTGGATAGCTCAGTTGGTAGAGCCGAGGACTAGCAGATGGAAGGTTGCTGGTTCCAATCTTGGTGTACCCAAGGATTATTTCCTGGAGTTAAACATTGTCCAAACTCCATTCGGCCATTTTCCCCGCACATCAAGCTGCCTGTCCCTCTCTGACCATCTTACTGCAGCCATCAGTCTGGTGGTTCTTTCAGTGCATAGTTTAGTAATAGGACCCCACCCCCAAAGTGCGAGGTGAAAGCACTGTCCCTCTAAATAACCACCATATCTGACTGACGTCTTCAACTTTGACCTGTCTGTGAGTGCGTAAAAATAAGAATTGTAGAACCTCATGTTATCAAAATCATCTCCCTTCGCAAGCGCACATGGACAAATCTGCACGTGCACCCGTGCACATCATCAGATCTATTTCCAACTATCGCGTAGTGGGCACATTTACATGACTTTTCCAAAGATTAGTAGTTTCTGCCCAGAGGTCGAGATTAACATGTATCACAGCATCTTGAGGAAAATTCGGGCTCCGCACATCCAAAGTCTAAAATTCCTCCAAAATCCTAGAAGAGATCATGCACAAAAAGTGTCCAACGTGCTGTGCATAGAGAGCAGCTCAAATGCAAGTGCAGTTTATGCTCAGTACACAAAGGTCGTCGATGGATAATTCTTAAGAGTATTTTTCTTAAAACCAGATGAATGTGTGCCGTAGATCGCCACAGGTGACCTTAAAGACCATCTTGCTGTCTCATAACACAAATTAACAATTTTTTTAATCATCGGAGACCAAAACATATTTTTCGAAATCAGTCTTTTGTGCCGATTTCAGATCTGTTTTCACCTTTTCCCTGTTACTTCAGCTTTTGATGTTATGGGTAATAATAGTTTACAGATTGCTTGCGTGTAATTTCTTACTAAAACATGAATGTCAATGAAGGGAATTTTTCAATAAATGTATTGTAAAGTCAAATAGGCAAACAGAGGCATTGATACATGGAATAGTGTCGTGTCAGCTAACACTGTTTTTTTATTTTTTAAACTATCTTGTATGCCCTGTGTCTGGAGTGTCACAGTATAACATCCAGACTTAGCAGTAGTCAGAAGTCAAAAACCTTTTGCAGAACTACTTGAATGTCGCCCAAACTTCCACCTCGCCTGCTGAGAGAGAGATTGTTTAAAAGCTTCATCAAAAACTAGACGTGGTAGAGAAAAACTAATAACAGATTTGAACTCAGCATGGAAAATACTCTAAAACTCACACGAAATTATCACTGATGAAAATTGTCTGTTGACTTGCGTAACTTTTGGCGAGATTTTCGGAAGTGGTGGTTGCGAGATCTGTTATATTTGTTACTAGTCAGATGTGAACGGCACCTGCAGCGTACTGAATATCCCTTTACGTTCGTCCACACGTAAAAGTATTATCAACCGGACGAAGATGCGTTCAAGTTCGCACAACCTGGCCAGGTGCCTTGTCATAAGCAAGACACACATCAGCCCTGTTAGGGAAGCAAAGGTTATGCCTCAGTTGCATTATGCGAGTTTAGAATCATGTGAACGTTACAGGTTTTCATCCTTTGACCTCCTTGGTCGGCGTATACGGTTCTCGTGCAAACCTCGTCATGAAAAGTCTCTCGATATGGGTAGAGACAGGTCAATGAAACAAGTATTCTTCATTCTTTCAGGTTTCATGGACATGCGGTATCGAGATTCTTCTTCCAAGTGCAGACCTACAGAATTAAAAACCCGTATTAGAAACATAGCTGAATAGAAGAAAACAGGTAAACTTATACAAACGTTTACACATTTGCAGCAAATACATTTTATTTATTTATTTCTTAATATGCATGAAAATTCAAAGAAGATTTGATATTTCTGTACGGATTTTAAACAATAAATGATGTAGAAGGTGCATTTCATTTTTTAAACATCCAGCCTTCTGGTCATCGATCATGCTCATCGGTTGTGGAGTGACAAAAATTTGAAAGACCTGTGACCTATCGCTTAAAAAAGTTAAAACCATCTCACTGCGTGAAAATGTATGTTTACATATATCTCGCGTAAAGGTCGTTCTGTCGCGCAAGGACTGTACTGACGCACGTTTCCTCTTGGCCTAAGCCCACATTCAGGCACAATGTCTGTCCACGCCCAAAGGCGACACGAGTCTTACACTTTGCCTAGCTATGTGCATCGGCGCTGCCATAACAACTTTAGAAAAAGATTCTACACTAGCAGATCCCTCCTCTTTTGTCGATCCTGTAATCACGTGCCCAGCAGTAAACGATTGCGGTGTGTTTCTTTCTTTGCTTTAGTGAGCGGAATTCACCTTCATTAAGCCAGAAGTCTGGACAAAGGGCACGACGGCTGCTGTCTGAACACAGCGCCGACGACTGAGCCCAGCTCGCAAAAGAAACAAATGGCAGTTTGGCGAAGAGCTGATTAGCGTTCAGCCAAACTCGCGGTAGACCTGAGAGAGTCGCCGTCAAACTCCACACGGTGCCAGAGCTTCCACGTAAAATCACGCGGTAGTAATCGCTTCTTATCATTGCGACACTGTCGGACCCCTCGCGGCGATAACGCAGTAACCTTTCCACACAAGCTTCGGTACAGTTCTGGCTTTTAAAGAGAAGAAATCAATGAAGAAATCAATGTTAGTCGCATGTTGTTGTTTTTAATTTAAAGTCGGCGAGATGAGTCTTCTGTCTAGACAATGCAATGTAGTCCACGTTGTTCTTATAGAAACTTGGGAGGTCATCTTGAAAAAAGAAAACCTTGCTCTTCTCTTCTGTGGTAGAGTGATAAAGCAGAATTAATAATTCTAAATCCATTTTCAAATTAAACGATTGAAACTGTGGGGAAATGTAGGCTTTATGGAGGAATGTCTTACTCAAAACTGTTTCTATCTGACTTTCAGCCTGCATTAAAACAACTTTAGATTTTTCTTATAGTACACGCATTTCCTCAGACATGGATTTAGTTTGTTTATATGTCTGGTGACCAGCTTATAAGCTTCTAGCTTTTATGGCACCTGATGTTATAATTGTACAAATGTAGTCATAAATGTTAAATGGAAAAAACACATGGATTTAACCAGTGGTACTTAACTTTATTTGTCAGAATGGCCTTAAGTCTTGTCAGCGATGTTATATCTGTGTCGTCGTCGTTGTCTAGTGCTGTATTACTGTAATCGTTTAGTATTATAGTTTCATCTTTTAATTTCATTAAACGATAGTCCGACATTTTTATGTAGATGTATTTTTGCAAGCTTTGGGCACACGTGATGAATCCCGCAATTCAGTTTTCAATTCCTCCTTCGGAGTTGAGAATCCCGTAAAGCGTGCGTGTGTGAAAGGTAGCGAACGGCCGTGTGTTCATGCACGTGTGTGTTTACTAATTTTTATCTCCATCCGCCAGAGGGAAAGAGGTAATGTTATGACTGAAAAAATGCCAAGGTTTCCCTGCGCACACACGCAGCCAGAAAAAAAAATGAGACTGTCTCAGACAGGGAGTGAAAGGGGGCTTCATCGGACAGATAGTCGGCAGAGTGGTCGTCATGATCATTGGCTATCATCAGAGCTCAGCAGCGGATTACTGCACCCGCTTCGCGACAGCTTGGGATCTGGCACTGATCCCCTCTAATCCCGCTAATCTCTGCGGGTCGATAACTCTCACGCTGTTGACCAAAGTTCCCGCTCGTGGACCGCGCTGCCAGGCAACTGGATGTCACGCACCTTTTATACACATGCTGCACAAACAAGTGGCAATCTTTCGGCCAGAGTGGATGTATTCTTGTGTGTGCGCGACCGGGGTAGGGGGGTTGAAGTGCATGGTACCATGAGGGATTTATATCTAGGACCATGTATGGGGCTTTTAAGTGTGTAAAGAGAGAGAGAGAGATGGAGGAGAGGGAGAAAGAGAGTGAATGAGAGGACTTCAGACTTCATTCCGTTTTAGCTTGATCCAACCTGTAACTGAAAGGGAAAGGATTCAGAATGAAAACATTACAAGTGCGTCATATTACAAAAGTAGTCTGGTTACACAGCTAATTACTGGAAACAAAATAAATATTAAAATACTGGTCACGTTATTAAATTCTCACAAATGCAGTCACAAATATTAGCATTGTACACTACAAGCATACGAATTTATACCCGTTACATTTGCATTTTTTCGTATCCAACAGTAATTTTATCATCCCTTTTATACAAGTCAACAAAACTGTCAAATATATTACGCTGTCAAGTATAATTGCAATAAGTCGGCTTCAGGTATCTTAAGAAATTATCTCTTACATCTTTCTAGATTATATGCAGAAATTTTTTAAAGATTTTGTACTATTAGTCATAATTAATACAAACCTGAACTCAGATGGCATGTTGGATTGTTGTTGCTGTTGTTGTTGTTGGGGGCGGGTGTCTTATTACAGTACTTTAGAAGATTAGAGAGAGAGACAGAGACAGAGACACACAGAGAACGTAGACTCTTTTTTCTGTTTCATCTTGTCTTGGTACGCCCATGATATACCTCACTCGTGTCCCCTTCTCCTTTTCTCTCTCCTCTCTCTTGCACCTTCTTTTTTCGATTCTACTGCACGAAAATCGTTGCTCACTTGAGATATAAGCACCTTTGCTCTTTGGCTTTTCTCATCTCCCCCTCCGACCCGCCTGGTGCACAGGTACTAGAAAATACACTCGTATTTACTTTTCATTTCTTTGTCAACATTAGGAATCGTAAATACAGCCCTGCTATTCGAGACGACTTTCCCAGGTGGTTATCGTCGGTGTACGTGCAGGTTGGAGGCCAAGCAGCCTTGCATTCAACGTAATTTTTACCTTTGCTTCGTCAAATGTAGTCGTAATGTGTGGGAGACGGAAAGAAAGAGAGAGAGAGAGAGAAAAAGCGGCGGGCAGAGCACAGTGGTGTAACGTGACCGAGATTCAGTGCTAACGAGTTCTGTCGTCTGTTAAAAACGAAGCGAACGAGGGTGGTTACAGTTCCAGTAAACATGATGTTATTCATGTAGACAAGACAGCTCTATCATTTCCGCCCTCGTCATGACATTTTACTGAGACGACCTTCTAATAATTTTTTTTTTGATAATACTGTTTCTACGAACTAAACATAGTTCGATCTCTTTCGAATGATTATCTGTTCCTGCCAGCTGTCACAATATAAGTAAAAGTACCAAGGCATTTCGAAGAAATGAAAAACTTTTTTTTTTCAAAATTGCGTCTCTTCCTTCATTCGGAAAACGAGAATTTCAATTAAAATTATGAAGAAATATACGAAACAGCGAAAACGCTGTGTCGACAGCGAAAGCAGCTTGAAAACAATCAAAACGGTTTCTCGTCTCGTGGTTGATATTTATTGCAAAGTTTTGTGTTCATATTTTGTGTCAATATTGAAAGTTTCTAACGGTGTCCACGGCATCGAGAGGCTTTTGCGTTTGCAAAAAATGAAATGACAAGCAAGTGGCAAGTTTCAACGTTCTGTTTACTTAAAATTGTTGAACGGTTATAGTCCCCTGAAAGGAGACCATTAGTCTCTGGGTGAGTGATTGTACATTTCCTCTTCTGTTATAGTGTTAGATACGAAACTTTCTGTTTATAAAACGAAATAATCGCTGCAACGACTATAAAGTTTTCTGTTTTCTACATTAAATACCTAATATACTGCTAAAAAAATGACAAGACCCAAAGCACTTTGGGTTACAGGTCGCGGATTTCTGTAATTTGCAAGAATATAACATCCGGCCCAGACATTTGTATGCACCTTGTTTTATGCTGCGACAGTGAACGTCAATGTGCGGGGATATCAGTGATGGCGAGTTCCACAGAAAGCAGGGAATGATGCACCCAAGACACCAGACAATGTGTCAAATCAAACTCTTTCAGGTGACAAAGCAAAACTGAACGGGTGAAAAAATCGCAATGCACGCTCAAAACATGTGTGATGTGAACACAATTCGGGCACTGTTGAGGGAATGCCGGATATTGATGGACTTATTTGAAAGACTGTTTGTAATCACGCCTCCAGAACGATGACTTCGGGGTCCAGGAATTAAGTCGCAAATTGGGAGTATCCCATTGTGACACTGCGGGACTACGACAACCAGACAGAAAGTGTCAGACGACCAGGACGCCCACGATTAAGGGCCAAACAAGATGACCGGCTTGTGAAACAAAATATCCACCGCCAACACACTAAGGGGCAGGTGTGAGCAGCCAGCATTTAGATCAGGCGATTAGGAACTGGTGCTTGAAGCGTTGAAAGCAGTGCGACCTGTCCTCATTGCGCTCCCCTGCTGACCTGGCCCCTCTGTTATCTGGCTTGGACAGTCAGCAGTGCACCAGAGTTCTCTTCACTGATGAGTCCCGCTTTGGCAGATGGTTTCACGATGGCAGAATCCGCGTCTGGGGCTGACGGGGTAAGCGTTATCACGACGCCACTGTGAGGGAGTGTGAAACGTTTGATGGCGGGCTCATCATGGTTTGGGGATGAATGGGCATAGTCTACAGAACACCCCCGCACCCTGTGCAGCCCAGCCTCATCGGCGTGGTCTACAGGGATAACATTCTGCAGCCCCTCGTACTGCTCCATTCTCGCAGATGACAATGCCAGACCACACAAGGCTTGGGTTCTCACCACCTTTCTGCAACAACAGGAGCAAGTGACTGGCATGGACTGACCAACAAATTCACCAGACCTTAACCCGATCGAGCACCTGTGGGATGTGCTGGGTAGTCGCCTGTGGGCAAACCGCCCACTGTCAGCTGACCTTAACCAGCTGTTCCTTTTGCTTCACCAGGAGCACCAGGCGATTCCACAAATGACTCTAGGGGCATTGGCTCAGTCCATGCAACCAACGGCTCCCTGTTTGCGTCCAGGCCAATTGTGGGCACACTTTTTTCCGACGATTATTCAGCGCTGCATTTGCTCTGACTTTTGTATAAGCGAGTGCGTTCACTCACATCAGGAAATTTCGCTGTTGCAATGAAAACAGCCCATTAAATCTGTTCTTGGCAGCTACATTAATGAATGAAACACGCTTTAGATTCGGTGTGACTACTGCTTTATGTTTTGGCATCAATTAGCACTTGCATTTTGCACTGCTCATTTATTTCTTTTGAGCAGAATACATGTCATGGCAATCTAATTACTCGCTTAATCGAAGATACAGTTCACAAAATTAAATAAATAGTTTAAATCAGTAACAGACTTAATTTATGCCTGATATCACGCAAGCTACGTATACTCTCTCTTTTAATTCTCTTTTTTCCTCTCCCATAATATATTTCCTCCTGTCCTATCTGCGCTAGCTCGAGGGTAGTCTGTGTGTGCCAGTGTACCATGCCTGTGAGTCTGCATGACAGCGTGAGTTGCATTTTGTGTCAGCGTGCGGGTGAGTGTGTACGCATTGAATAATTTTATCAGATTTGATCTATTGTAAATACTTTTAGTCATTCGTGGCGTTTTCGTTACTAGATCCTCGCGCCTTTTAATCCTCTTTTCGTTTTCTATATTTCTATCGAGAGGCAATTTTGCAGGCTACTGCAAAAGCCACATGCCCTTTATGTACACAAGGGCCTCTTATGCTCTTTATGTACACAATGGCCCCTTATGCCCTTTATGTACACAAGGGCCTCTTATGCTCTTTATGTACACAAGGTTATCTTTTTTTTTAAAAAAACCTCTTGCCACGTACATGCTTTTTATAGCAGGTATGTAGTTTGCAGCACATCTGCACACGTACCGCAAAGAAGTCCATGCATCCCCTGTAGTTTTCTGTTGAAAAGAAACCGGTACAAGAAGATTCGATCCACTAGATCGAACACATAACGGGGCCTAGAGTTGTCATGGGGTAAGTGAAAAGAACTGTTCTGGCATCAAAAAATTAAAGAAAACGACTCCGTTTTATGGCTTTTCCTTCTTGGTGGTGATGGGATGTCGTCGAAAGCCGAGAAAGTTCAGATTGTTTATTGTTTACTTCGACAGATAGACGATCATAATAGGGCAGTTTATGAGGAGTAAATATCGCTGCACGTCTCTTGTTTCGGCGAATTCCTAGCAAATGCAGCGAGTAAGCCTGCATACCACTGAAACACAGGGCCCCTATCGTTCGAGCAAGAAGGACCGCTTAGCGAATTAGCATCGCCTAGAGCCAGAAGTGTTGACAGCGTTTCGCAAGAGCTGAGCAAATTTGACGAAAGAAAGATTATATATCTAAAATAATAAAACTCAAAGAATCGAAGAACATTGGCTGCGAAAATAGAAGCTCTACCGCCACCCGCAGGAAACCGTAGGATCAGCGGAGGTTGTGACGACAGCGGGGGTGACGTTGGTGGTGGTGGTGGTGGTGGTGGTGGTGGCGGTGGCGGCGGCGGCGGTGGTGGTGGTGGTGGTGGAAAAAGAAGTAAACGATGACAAGAAAAACAACAAATACTCACGACATTCCAGTAGTCATACCACAAATATTTCTTACTAATTTCGTTCCCCCCCCCCGTTTTTTTCCCTGACCACGATTTCCCCCCGCCCTTCACCCACCCTCGGCGTCCAGCAGATCAAATTGCCGCACGTGCTATTCATACCTCATGTCGCTGAGACACCACGAGGACCCGCTTCCTGCCATCTCCTGGCAGAGCTCTTTAATCTGGAGTGACGCTGTCAGCCACTGGCTGCTCACGGCGTCTCCTAAATGTCTCAATCGCGGCGCTCTGCTGGAACCGCGCACCATTACTCATAGCGCGGGCCGTTCTGGCGACAGTTTCTGGCCGCCATTTGTTAGCTGAGATCTTTCTTCTCTCTCTCTCGTGTTCCATTTTTCGTGCGGAAAGCTACGCAGAGGAACTCGCTTGGAAGTAGTTGCAGATGTTCAGCACAAATCTTACCAAAACGAGACTGCTTTATGCTCCTTCCGCTTCCTTTCACTTGCGGAGTCATTTTCTTTTACTTCTATGATAGTCGTGACTTGTAATACTTCCCTGTGGTTCCTTTAGGCTGACCTGTGTTTGCGTCCGTTACACACAGAGAGAGAGTGTGTGTGGGGAAAGAGCTCTGGTTCAAACTGTTAATTTCTCTATACTTGTTATGCTCAAACAAAACATTAGTTAATGGCTGCACCAAAGCAGCACACAACACTGTTCTTCTTTACTTTGCAAATGACTTTCCAACAGTTCTGTTCCTAACACGTCTTGATAAGCTTATTGCGTATTCCTTTAAAAAAAAAAGAGAGAAAACTCTTCTAGTAATGCTATTCATTACGTTCCCTTTCTACAAATCGAAATGAACGAACATTTTGTTGATCTGCTTCCCGAATAAGAAACATTGTACAGTGCAACCTCTGCAAGACTTTTGCCTATTTGTTACACAACCCACTCTTTGATAAGACCGAAACTTTTTTCATCGACCTGTGCTGTGTAACTCCACAAATACTCTCTGTTAAGATCCTTTCAGTTCAGACCTGATTCAAGTGCATTTTCAAAAGTCTGAATGAAAGGTTTTACTGTATAACAAATATTTACTTCTTTTGGCTCTGGAAATTTGGCTGCATATTAGGGAATACTAATAAGACGGGACATCATGCATAAAGGTTACCATCTGCACGAAGTAAATATTGTTTCGCGCTAAATTCGAACACACTGTGAAGCGGTTAGCTGCGTCTCGTGCGCAGTGCTCGTCATTGAATGTTTCTCACAGTGGGCCCGTGGAAATCACGTGCACAAAACTGTGTTATTTGTCTCGCAGGGACTTGACTGTTTCGGCCAAACAGTTTCGCCAGACAAACTCAGTTACCGTGGCCGGCGGTTTGAACAGATTCTCGACTGCTGCTCTTGTGACAGCCACTTTCCCGGCAGGCGCGTGCCAGGCCGTGAATCTCTGGTGCGGGAAATTGGCCAAAGGATTAATCAGGAAACGCCGCACTGCTTGATTCCTGGCGCTTCCAGAAGATGTTCCTGTCCACGCTTTCCTTTGTGAAAGACTTTGCGAGGGAATCGCTTGTTGCCAATGAATGCGTAATTGCATTGGAGTGCAGCTTGGACAAGAGAGTGTTTCAGGGGTAGTCGTCTGAAAAATTCCATCTCGGATCAACCTCCAGCTTTTCGTCAGATAGGTACAGCCAAACCCGTGCATATGCTTGGTCAGGAAAACGTAAGAAAATCGGCAGAATGGTGGACGGCCAGTGCACTGCCAAGGGCCGGTGGTTTCCCACAATGCGCGCCAAGACGCAAGTTGTCCCTGGTTCATCGTTGAAAGAAAATGCCAACCAGTTTGCAGAGAAATTTACAAAAGGGTTTACAGACTCCAACGGATGGCTTCAACGACGGAAGAATAGATATTACCTTGAACAGTCGTTCAGACCCACCCTAAAGTCAAACTACGTTGCATGTCAAGTCAAGTCTCCGGGCCGATTTCCTGAAAATAAGCGAGTTCCACGGTATTTATAGCATGTTAGTCTGGAAAGTGTCAGATGTCTCTGTTAGCAGGTAGGCCATTCCCTGTCTTCTGACAACTGAAACAGGTACACTTCCTTTTAAAGGGTATGAAATTGTCCACAGGCATTGTCACCAAATTTGACGTCCTGTTTCTTTCTTCTGTTCTCTTCCTTTAGAGTGATTTTTTAGAAAATCTTTCCCATCCCCAACCATACAAAGATTGGAAATGCCCCTGTACGTAATGAGGAATCGCGCTTATATACTTGGCGAACATTTCTAGCAGTGATAATACACATAGATACACAATGGTTACGCGTTCACCTGTCACGTATCAGGGAGTGAGGTATAGGTATAGGTTCTGTGTAATAAGAATCATTTTTACCATCAATATGCATTTTTGCACTGCGTTTTCTGCACGAGATGGTCGTGGTAATCAAATGCTGCGTTTGCGTTTGTTAAGGTTTACTGTATTGCCTTAACAGCAGTCTGACGTTATTATTACTAATATGCCATGCATATTCAGTGTCTTTAACCTTTGGCTATCTATTTATTTAATGTTGTTGATGCACCGTCGCCAGAAAAAAATTAACAAGAAAGAATGTAACAAAGCAAGCACCAGGGGATTCCTGGGCCTGATATTTGACGCTGGAAAAATTAGATCTGTGTACAAATAGGTTGTCTTCTGTCCACCTTTAAAACTCTAAAATATTTCCAGTGACACTTTGACATCTTGCATGCTGCTTCCAGATCCTTATTTAGCTCCCAGCTAGCGCTGACATCTTTATTCACCAACGCTGGCCCCACGCTGCAGGGAGGAACGACACGCGATCAGGGCCGGCCCATTTTCCTCGCGTGCTCGCATCCGAAACTACCATACACCTCTGCCGCGTGCGAGCACGATGGGGCCGAGGAAGGCAGGAATATAATTTGTTTTCCTTCTTCACATGGATCGATCGCGTCTGTCATAGCTGGCTATATCTTTACATTGAGAAATATTGCAGTTCAACTTCTGGAAGCGATCTCAGCAGCCACCGACAACTCTGTGTGATATTCTTTTGCATCTCAGCCTTTTTCCTTAAGTTTCTCTCTTTTTTTTGCGCGGTGTCTAGCCTTGGAGTTGTCTCTCTTGCAAACTTATTCTTTAAAAAAATCCCACCTCCTTATCTTACATACGAAGACCCATTCAGTGACCTGCGTAAAAGTTTCTCTTGATTTATTTCAACTCACCAATTTATTTCATTACATATATCTGTATATAGCTATGTAACATTACAATGTGCATTATGTTAAATAAAATAAGCAGGGATAGTTTAATTGTATTAAACTAACATGAACTGTAGAACAAGACGATCGACCATGCAGACTCAATAAAAAAATATTGTCAGGAAAAGGAGCCTCCTGATTGATATCGATATAACTTAGAATGTTAATAATCACGTTTTGAGTAGTGTGACATATAACGTCAATATTTATCACGTTCTTAACACTGCTCACGCTCTTAACACTGCTCTCGCTGGTTCACCCAAGATCATGAGACCCCGGTGATGTGACTATGCTATCGCTTCTAAGCCTCCTTTACTGCGCAAAAATGTGCGCGTACGCAAACAGGAAAGCTCACATATCTTGTGCGCATATAAATGGTGTTAATTTACACGCTGGGCTGCTTTGTCTCACCGGTAAAGTTCTTGCGCTACCAGGTGCAGTTTTAGATAAAACACTGTTTTGGCCACCACCACAAATTCAAGATGAATAAGTTTCCTATGCAGGAAGGTGAACAGGGAGGACCACACGGAACAGGGGCTGAGTGTAGGAAGAGATGAAGTACACGTGCATCTCAAATTTTAACAGACCGTCTCCCGTCTCCGACCTTCGCACAGTGCTCCTCCCGGAATCAGTAGGAGGACAGGAATAAAAGGACTCGGCAGCGCTATCAGGAACGATTGCAACGAGGAGCATGTTCCTGTCAGGCGTGTTTCCGTGGCCCGGGCCCAAATCTAACCAGCGGGCCTTTAATTAGGGAAACGCATTCCGAGCGCCTACAATGGCTGCCTGGGATGTTCGTAACTACCGCTCGAATCGTTTATCCGATTACATGGGTCGCTAAAAAGCGAGACATATAACCCCCCTGGAGGCCCAAGTGTAAGACTGGTCGGGATCAGTTTGATAACCACAAATCATATCTCTCAGGGACTTTCAGTTGTTTTTTTTGGCGCTTTCCGGATGATGATTGTCAGGCCTGCAGACAAACAGGCTGGTGCGGAGTGTGGAACACTAGCCATTCCCTTCGACGGGTTTGAATGATGTAGGCTCTTGCTGACGACAGCCTGGTGTCCAAGCTGGAACAGTCTCCATTCTCCTGGTCGGTTGAATGATGCGGCCACGCTGAGACCTGGCAGGGTGGGGGTCCGGTGCCGTGAACGTTTTGTGGTCTTTTACTGCTGCTCGTGACAAGCTGGCCAGCGTTGTGAAGCCGTGAATCATCACTCCGATATGTGTACCGCGACCACTTGCCTCGGTGACAACTGGAGTTTCCTCAACTTTTTCTCACAAAATCCTTCCCAGACATTTTGTATAACATTTTGATGCTGTACATTTCTTCATTTATTTTTTCCCCTTTCTCTCCCTATTAATTGAGCGCATAAGGGTCTGTGTATGGCGACGTACAGTTATAGCACACGCACAAACACACACACACACACACTAACACACACACACACACACTAACACACACTCATACACACTAACACACAAACCGCAAACACACACACACACATGCACTCTCACACACACAGAGAGAAAGAATAGTGTACTAATGAATACATTTGTATTGGATCATGTAAATTTGTACGAACTGATCAATAAATAGAAAACTTTGATCAATTCTTCACATTCCCAGATCTTGAGATCCCTGAACGTTAATGGTTACACACGAGACGCAACAAACACTAAAACTCGCCGACTGATCAGAAAGGCGACTGTGAGTCAGCCATTACAGAGTTTACGAATTATGAACGTTTCATAAGAGCCAGGGTTCGGATTTTTATGTACGTGTCCTCGCCTTTCCTCCTTCCCGCCGATCGATGGCACTAAGGACACGCAATCGAGAACCCAGCCAATCTCGAACAAAAATGAACGCTGCCTGTTCGCGCTGGGAAGGAATGACAGACATGGATCAGCGTCTTCATAACAAGAGGAGCAATTGACTCGCCGCCCAAGACGTTGAGACCAAACACCCATCTGCCTGAAGAGAGTTAACGAAGAGTTTGCCCACTTCTGCTGTCCGGTCCAAGGCGAGAAACCACAGCTTCTTCTGCTGTTGCTGCTGGTACTGCTGTTGCTCTGTTGCTGCTACAGTAGAGAACCAGCACTGGCCACAGGGGTAATGATGAAACAAATTCGCCTGACTGGTGAGCGTGACATAATAACCGCGAACTGCAGATGGGGCTTTTTCTGATTAATGGGATAATTTGGTGCGATTGCTAGCGATCTCCATGCTGTTTTTTTTATGCTGCACTTCCTCCTCGCTGTTTTATTCTTTGGTTTTATACGTTTCCCTTTCGTGACGTTTGTCAGTGTTTTCTTCCCCACTTGGCCCTTTAATGCTGTCGCAGGTTTCCCACTTCCCAAAAATGTGCTGTACCCTTCAACTTACTATTTGGTTTTATTTGGAAGATCGTCAAAATTGAATTTATCAATTTCTTTCTTTCTTGAAAAAAGAGCTTTTACAAAGTTAATTTACTTTTGCGTTTACACTACTTTAAAGCTAACCGATTTAATTGATAAATTTTTAACGTTTCATTGTTCCGCAATTGCTGTCCTGGACCTCTTGAATTCTCCACGAACCTGCATCCATTTTTTTTACAAACTGTAGCCGGCCAACAGCTACAGCAACACTGGAGCTCGACCAGCTAGTGCCCTCAATTACCATTTTATACAGTCTGCCTATACATAGAATCCTTTCCTCCATTTGGCTTCTGGGTTTTTTCAGAGATACAAATCTCGATCTACTTGTCTGCTTCGAATTTAATACGATAACCACTTCACCTCCGATTCTGTTTCCACCGCCAGCATCATTGGACGATGCCGCACCTGACAAACTCCATTAGTGAGATAAGCACATTCAGGACGGAATTTGTCAATAGGGCTCGATTTATTTGCTAAGGAAACATACGTAATCTACTCTGCTTCGTGATCTGTCTGACCTATAGAACACAACGCATTGGTAAAATTAAAACCACACTCAACAAGGGTTTCAAAAACATCCCTCTGACACTAGAGACTGCAGAAGTACTCCTGTAGCACACCAGCTCAACTTTCTTTAGCACACTTTGGATAACATGAGTGCTTATGTCTTTTAGCAGATTAACGGGGACTCCATCGTGTGCAACTTCACCCCCCACTTTAGCACACGGGTTCCTGGAGGTCATAACATGAAGAATTAAGTCCTTGCTTTCCCGCATTCCCGTCCTTTTTGTTCTTTTTTCACAACTAGAGAACTATTCAAATATATGGAGGACATTGTACAGATAAAAGTGTCTTGCCGCAAAAACGTTTCGACTTATTCATAAGTTTACCTGCTTTAGTCTCTTTCTTCTCAATACGAGTACATTTACCAATCAGTATTCCATTGCTTGCAGTTTTGTTTGTGTAACCAGCAATATCATATTCCATTAGCCTGTATATAATACATTGTTTTTATGATTTTACATGTCTTTTGACAATGCTTTAACACAGAAATCACTGCAGTTTCCGCATATCGGGGTGTAAGGGTTTTTCTCTTATTTGTATATTAGTAACCAGGCCTTCTGCTATGCTGTTACTCTGCACGCAGCACAATTAATAATTCCCACAGGGTATTCATTGCTACGATTGTCAAGAGACTGTTCAACTTTGAGCTCCTAGTCAGACGACCAGACGAGCTTTTTTGTGGAGTTTTTCAAGCACCGAGGGTTGTCTCAGGGGCCTGTGCGACTGACACGTTGCAGCAAAGAAATTCGGGCCTCCTTTTGGAGATAACACGACACCTCTGCGACCACATGCCTAGCCCCAAGCACTGATTAGGAAACAGCCTGGCGATTCTGTACTTGCCCACGCTAAGAACCGTCCAAGACCTATTAGCATAGTGTGAATTATACCGGCCTCTTTAACCTTGCACAAGGGATTTAATCCGCCTTCGTGGAGAAATTGATCTTAATCAGCTGTAGTTACCAGATTGTCTGGTCGCATACATTTCACTTGCGGCACGTTCAGTTCTTGTAAAGTAGTTCACGGCAGACGACTTTGCACAGAAGTGAACGAATGAAACCTGTGGGCGATGTTTGGATTCCGTACAATGCGTTTAAAGTGGTTACAGGGATGTTGTTTGGGTGCGTGGGTAGGAGGGAAGAAGTCGAATAGATACAGATACAATTGCAAATTTTCTGCTATTGCAAATTAGGTGTGTATTATCTTTAGTGCACTGAAAATCAACTGCTTTGACACCCGTTATTAGCTGACGCAAAGTTCGTTTATATAATCAGTGTTGAGTCTTTGATGTTCCTTATGTTTGTATGCCTGTGTTAATTCCAGTCTGCAAGTCTATCCTTTATCAGTCTAAATTCTGGTTTGCCAGTTCACACGTTTTACCTCCTTTGCTGTAGATCTGTGGATCTGTGTGCAGTGTCGAAAACCTGCGTGTTCCCCTTGCATGCTAGAAAAAGTTCTTCTTGCGGTATTGATTCTAAGAGAGATTGCTCTCTTTGGTTTGCCTGACTGTGTTTTGCGCCTCCTTTAAACAAATATTTCACATTGCTTCTTGTTGCTTCTGTTGTCTACTAACGGAGAAACATTTTTATTCTCCATATAGTCTTATCTTTCATGGTCTTCAGAGTGAAATGATTTACCATACTATTTGAATTGTTTAAATATATATAGATATATGTTGTCATTAAATCTACGATGGGTTGTCTCTTTTAAGTTTTAACTGTACTTAGGCTTCTATATTGTTCATTGTGGCACCTGTTACAGTTAATTGTATGTGAGCCTATGACATTTACAGAGTTACTTCTGTATGAGTAAACTTTAGACACGTGACACGTTTGGAAATGCTTTCGAGAATTGCCCTTATTTTTAGTTTTTTGGCTACTCGTGTGCAGTTTGGTTGTTTGGTTGTTTGGTTGGTTGGCTGGTTGGTTGGTGGTTGGGTGGGCGGGCGGGCGGGCGGGTTGGTTGGTTGGTTGGTTGGTTGGTTGGTTGGTTGGTTGGTTGGTTGGTTGGTTGGTTGGTTGGTTGGTTGGTTGGTTGGTTGGTTGGTTGGTTGGTTCGTTCGTTCGTTCGTTCGTTCGTTCGTTCGTTCGTTCGTTCGTTCGTTCGTTCGTTCGTTCGTTCGTTCGTTCGTTCGGTCGTTGTGTACATATTCTGACCGTCTGACCGTTCTGTGTACATACTCTGACCGTCATTGAAGAGATATTTAGTTGACTTCAGTGTACCATGCCAGAGCCTCCATCTGTAGCAGAACTCGAAGTTGATTCCCGTTTTTTTAACAATAACAAAAAAGTTCTTTGATGTCAAACAAAACGTTTGTTGGTACTCAGAAGACATTTTGACACAAACTGTTTCAAACTGAGAGATCCTGCTAAAGTAATTCAACGACATAAAATCTTTTCAGTTTTTTTAAAGGTTCTTCCTATTTTTTTTAGAAGAAGAGACGCTACGTAGTAAAGATGTCCAGAAAAAATTATCTCCCACCTTGTTGCTGATGCTCTTCGTCGGTGTTTCAGTGTCGATGAGTGTGGAGCCTACTTTCGATATGCCAAGTGTCAACGTTACTGTCACGGAGATGGAAACAGCAATCTTGCCCTGCTCAGTCAAGCTCTTAGGGAATCATCAGGTATGTAGCGAGCACAGGGAACACACGATACAGGTATATATTAAGTACAGGGCACACACGATACAGGTATGTATTAAGTACAAGGCACATACGATACAGGTATGTATTAAGTACAGGGCACACACGATACAGGTATGTATTAAGTGCAGGGCACACACGATACAGGTATTTATTAAGTGCAGGGCACACACGATACAGGTATTTATTAAGTGCAGGGCACACACGATACAGGTATTTATTGAGAATGGGGAACACACGACAATCACCCAAAGCCGTCCGGATATGCGTGTTTGCGACTGGACGTTAAGCAATAAAACCCAACCAAACCAACTGTATCTGTAATCCCCGTAATAAAAATGCTAGGAAGTCCGCTAGTCCTAAGTATTTTAAGTGGACATTTATGTGCGGACAAAAAAAGACGAATGTTCATGCAAACCAGGGCATGTGCGGACAGAAAAGACGAATGTTCATGCAAACCAGCGCAAGGTTGGATTATATGGGTGTATTTATCCCCTGTCCATTCGTAACTGTTCACATCAAGCACACAGGACACGCGAATGGGCCTTACGACTGTTGTGAGGGGGAAGGCAGATACATTCATGCAACCAAATGCCAGGACTGGCTTGCACGAGGAACCGTAGCTGGACTTCTGGTCATAAAAGTGGTCGTAAGCACCCCCCACCCCACCTCCGCCCGGTGTCAGTATAATGTGACTGGGTGGGACTGAGGCCCGTGTTGCGCCAGTAGTCCCATGTGTGGCAGCACGTAAACTTTGTCTAAGCAACACCGTCCCGATATGCACCTAGTTGGCAACTGGACGTTAAGCAACAAACACCCCCTCACCTCCGTGTATTTTACGTGAAGGTTTATGTATGAACAGGAGATAACGAACGTTCATCCACGCCAGCATTGGACTTCAGCCGTACTCCTTACTCCGCCAAGTAGGGGACTTGTTTCTGCTGTCCGTATTTTCAGCGTGCGGCCAACAGCTCTTGACTCCACTCACAGTGCAGCTGTGTGAATGAAAGAACTGCCTTGGGTCGCTTTTAAGCTCTTCCTGTGGTTCACTACAGCTGCCGTAAATGTTCTCTCACTTTTCCATCTCTGCGCCTTTTTTCTGATGCCTTGAGGAGCCCTTTATTGCTTTACACCCCAAACACAGACCTTTTGCTGCTGAGATCTGAAAACGTCACTCAAAAAGAGAGAAAAAATCATTCGGGCAGTTTGTTATGCTGTTTCTTCTGCAGACAAGCTGGTCCAGAAAGAAAGGTGGGGGGGGGGGTGATGTGGGGTCTCAAGCTGACTGCACCGGCGACTGAACATGTAGGTTTCACAGTCCTATGCAACACTACCCGAAATAATCCACTGACACAAGAGGGTACGGATAGGTAGCTTATACACGTAGACGCACAATTCTGGGCAGCGGTAGACAGATGGAGGAACGGACTGAGAAACAGCCGGCGTAAGCTATCAAAATGTGCAGCGCTTCGCGACACATTCTCTTTCATTAATGATGTAACATTCTCCCCTCTTCTTCCACAGCCTAAAACTTAGAGCCAGCCATAAAATCATTAGCTCTCTTCGTCTTAAAAGGACGGGATATTTAAAGGGCCAGTCATACAGAATGTCTTTCCTTGTTCTACACGTCATGCAGGCACTGTATCTCAACTCTCCAGTTTCATGTCAGAACTCATCTCTTCTCTCTTTTCCTACAAAATCTCTGAGGGGGGGGGGGTCACTGTAGTTCTGCATCGTTTGGTTGGTGGCTTGTACTTCGTTGTGTTTATGAACGACACATCTAATTCCAAAAGCCAGCCAGCCACAGAGCTCATCTGAAACAAAAGTCCGATGCCGGAAGTCCCAAGCAGGCTGATATCAATGTAGCCAAACGCAAACTAGTTGTGGTATCGTAGACGAGTAATGGCCGCCTTCACTTAGAATGACGCACCGGACACACGGGAAGGAAAGGTCTTAGCTAGATGAGACATCGAGGATCCCATGTAATGCGTTTGCACTCGCAGACCACTTGCGCCTCTGTGAAGAGCGGAACTTGGAAGCAGTTTTCTGCCTCCTCTGGCCTCGCGCCTGGGGAGGGACCTTGGCGGCAATCTTTACCTCTGAAAGTTGCTTGGGGTAAGTCTTTTGGCGCGAAGCAGTGCATAATCGCCGAATTCATTGCATCCCCTTCACGAGTGACACCCCACCCACTCTTGCATTTCCCTTCACGGGCAGAAGTCAGGCATGACTGTGTTGTAGTCGTAATAACTCTTATGTGGAACCCAGGCTGGGCGGCACTCCAGTCTGTTCGTCTCTTGTCATGTACAATAACTATAGATCGGTACACATTGTTGCTCTCTTGGCATTTGAAATAATTACACGTCACTATAAGTTGTCTGTCTTTCGGCAGTTACAGTAATTACGCATCAGAACGTTTGCAACTTCCCATTCTTTTGTTGTGTAGGGGGGTTGGGGGGAAGATGTTGTCTATAACGCAGACAAACGATGCTTTTGAATAAAATTATTTTAATATGTGTAAGGAAAAAACTTAGCGAAGAAAAATCCACAAAATTGTATTTTTTATGGGATTTATTTATTCAATGTTTACTAACCTTTCTTCATTCTGCTGTAGATTTACCCTTAGAGTGAGCTTTTTTCATCCTTTCCTTTCATTGCTTAGTGCCTGTCTGTGTGCCCGTCTGACAGCTTGGGTCTTTCTTTCTGTTAGCTAAATTGTCACTACATCAGAACTGTATTATTCGGGGTGGGGGTGCGTGCGTGCGTGCGTGCGTGTGAGTGTATGTTTGTATATGCCTCAAGACTCAAAATCTTTATTGTTAGGCCATCGATATATGATAAATGGATTCTTTAACTTACTGCACCAGGACTCCTATACATATCGAGCGATTAGTGCTTTATGATCCCTTCTTAAATTCATGCTGGATTTAATTGTAAAAATTAAAGCGAACCTGCCAGTCAGTCGCTAAGTCAGTCGGGGGTTTTTTCGGGGGGGGGGGGGCACCATAAATACTGGGACAAGGAACACGGGGCCTAGACCGGGAATATCCTATGACTAAGAGTAAATCACTTTTAAAGTATACTCGGCGTTAATACACTTTCATGAAACGAATTTTTAAAAAGACATTTAGAGGGTAACAGCTAGTCTTAGATGAGGTACTAACAAGATCAGTGGATAATTTCTGAACACGAATAGCCTGGGTAGCCACAACAGCGCACCTCATAGAGAGGAAACCCAAAGCCTCACACACTGTGTGCCCGAATCTATGTGTGTGCGAGAAAGAGAGAAGAGAAAGACTTTTTGCCCTCGGTCGTATGTATGTTCCTTTCAGCACTAAGATAGGCAGTTCTTCGTGGAGACATGAGAGATTACCGTCTGGCGTATGAAACCTCAAATATCGACAAAACAAGTTTTCAGAGACAGAACTTATCTATTCCAGAGACGCGTGGAGACCCCTCTAGTAGATGTGTCTAGGCGCAGGAAAACATCTGTAAACAGTCTCATATTCCCCTTCCCCACACACGCACACACTGCTAGATATCATCACAACGATGGTTAGTCGCTATGTACAGACTATAGGCTGAGCAAAACGTATTGTGAATGTTATCTGTTCCGACTGTTTTGTAAGTTAAGCAAGACTCAGCGAGTTTTATCTTTTGGAGTCCACAGGTCACCCATGTTGCTATCTAGCGTAAGTTTGCTTGTGCTGAGGTTATTTATTCAGTTCTTCCGTTTGCAAATGACCGCCTTCACTTTGGTCTTTCTCGCAGTAATTTTACCATCCAAATGTTTTAATGCAGCAAATATCCATGTACCACAAGAACTTAGAAATAGCTTCCCGCTTGAAGGCAAGAGACATGAAGGATTTTGCCCAGAAACCCTTCAACTATCTATTTCTAGAAATCCTATAGTAAACCTGCTTCCTAAGATCTCTAGTACCACTATCACTCCTAAAGATTCTAGCTATTTCATCTATCCTGCAGATGCAAGTAGAGCTGTCTGTTTTCGGAATCCTAGTGGAACTGTCATTCCATGAAGGCCTATGGACACACCAGAGTTGTACTGCATCTTAAATAAATAAATAAATAAATAAATAAATAAATAAATAAATAAATAAATAAAGAGTTGTAGTCAACGAATCGTTCTGGTGCCAAATGTGAGCTGTCTATAGATGTTTTATGATTAAAGGCTCGCTTTCTGTATCTTCCGTTCAGTCTCCACCCTGCCCTGATTGCACTTGCTTACATCACAGATCTTTAATACATGATCTGTGCATACGCTTAGAGCTTATCTGAATTTTCGTTACTGATCTTCCTTGCATTTGGATTGTTGCGCTTGCTTACATTTAGATATTTAGTGAACCTTGGTTTATTTTGCTACAATCTGCAAAGACATTGTCCACTTTTCTTGCTTTTGATTATCAGTCACTGGTATCACAAGTCGAGATCGCCAGGAAATGATTTCACTGCACGAAATGTACGTTCAGGGAGAGGACGCGCACATATACTGTATAATATATACTGGGTAAATGCCAAAAATATTTATTTACATCTCGTGTTTGTAGTTGGAAAACGAAAGCATGCCGGCACTGATATCTCGTCGTCTGACGATTTTAACTTTTGGCACCACCGGTTGGCGATGGCCATTAGATGCCCAGAGGGCATACCGAGGGAACCTGCCCAGATCACCGTGCACTACTCGATCTGTTTCATTCACAGAAGAAAACTTTAATAATGAGCTTGACGCTGGACTTCTACATCCTCCGCTGTGCTTCTGACCCACAGGTCGTCTGGACTGACCATTCGTCGACGCTGTTGACGTTCGAGGACCGACGGATCATCGACGATGAAAGGCTGTCAGTGGAAAGGCCGTTCACAAAGGACTGGAACCTGCACATCCGGCGCGTGCAGTACAAGGACCAGGGCGTGTACAGCTGTCAGGTCAACACGGTGCCGGTCAAGATCAAAACTGTGTACTTAAGGGTCGAAGGTGAGAGATCACGGCGTGGTCTGAACACTTGGTTTCGCACATGTGCATGATCGTGTGCGCGTGTGAACTGCAAATCATGAAAGAAGAGATTTTTTTTCATTGCGAACGGACAGGATCAGAGGATGTGTGCGTGCGGACGTGTATGCGAGTTAGGTGAAACAAAACTGTGAAAATCATTCAATCTGTATGTCAAGACGAGAACGTTTATATTGAACGAGCTTACTGACTGATACAGTTGCTTTCGGGCACAGCACCTTGGCTGTCTTTGTCATAGAAGATAAGAACACTGACATTTAAGCATCGGCAGTCGCTTCCATACATTCGTGCGCAAGCTCCCCGATACGTATATGGAAACTGTCCTCCACGCACGCACGTACGCACAAATAGACACAAAAATACCCACACACTTGTTGGCCCCTCGCTGTTATCTTCTCCGCAATATGCTGGCATCGTCTGCCACGGACTAGACACTCCGCACATCTAAGGCTGGAGTATTTTTGACAGCGGCAGACCACAAAAGGCCCAACGGCTGGACACGTGACGTACACAAGGCTGCTCCCTGAAGACTCGCTGCCACTCGCCTTGCTAACTCGTTTAGCCACATAAGCCTCAGGTCTTGATCTCCCACCAGGGATAGTCTAGACCTTTGGATCCCTTACTAGTCTATCTTTGCTCCGTCACGTGACTCGGATCAAGGTCACTCCTCAGGGACTTTCCTGGTCTCGAATCACGGAGCCACAGGATGAGCTGCAAGAGGCATCCATATCTTCGCGACGTATATCAATTCATATTACACGGAGGAATGCGTGTGTGCTTTTTAAATATTAAAAAGTTTTGACACGACGTCTAGATCTCTGAGGGTTCCCTAATCTGTTGTCTTTAACAAGCTAAATTTTACGAGATGAGAATCATCGTAAATATACAGATGTTTTATCAGAGCTGAAAGCTGCTTCTTTGTCGCTGGCCAGAAGGATTTACTGTTTGCAGCATTAGGATAAACAACCAGTGTTGACGGATGTCCCAAAAGAAAACTAAAATACAGCACAAACGTGAGTAGGATGGTCAGAGAAATATATCTGAGTACCAAGTGGGACCAGCTAATCAGAGAAGCAGATCAACGTTATCGGTCGAGTAACACATCAGGCTAGCAACTAACAAATCAGAGAAGCAGACTTTTTGTTGAAGCAAGTAGCCGGCCGGTCACGTGACTAGCAGTTAACTGTACGAGCAGTAGACAGACGCAAGCCGATTTGCGTCATTTCCTGTAATTGGTCTCCCGCATTACTGCTGGCTCAAACCCGATGCAAGAAGCTGTCAGAGAGCTGTAGTCATTAGCATTTCACGTCTCGCTGCCTTTGATACCTTCAGAGGGCTGAGAAGAACCCACTATAGCGTCACAAACATAGCCATAATTTTATTGATCACCGCCTGAACTCAAGTCACCCCTGGCACCCAACAAACCGAGCTGCAAGTGACCTTTTCCTCCCCTCCTCTCTAGCGAACGTCTACCTGGGGGTCTTCAAACAAGAATTTTTCATCCGGCCTTGACCTGTGGTGTCCCAACCAGAATTAGGTCAGTTGAAATCACTGGGGCCGATAAGAGATATTATGAGTAATTTTACTTTCACCTAATATCCTTACACTGTGCAGAATGTTTCATTATCTCGTAGTAAGAGACCGAGTCACAGTGCAGTGTCTTTTAACAACATAGAATATCGACATAATTACCTTCTAGAGACGAAACTTCTCCATTGCAGAAACATAATATGGAGACCATCTTGAAGACAAGTTTAGTATCGCGGACACAGAAAGGACCACTAGAGCTTTCAAATTTTTTAAAGACACGCTAAACATGTGTATTTGTGTATATGTGTAGATGAGAGTATGTAGAGCACTGTACTCAGGGTTTTACCTTACATGTATATTGTGTCAACTACCGTTAACAACTTCTTTTACCTTGTATCGATAATTTCATTATAAATACGTTTATAAATATTGTTGTGTTCATAAATATTATCTGTATTATGACTCCCGCAAGGGTATATTTTCTCGCTAGTGTCCACAGCCATAAGAATTTTTTTCTTGTTTACGGCATCAGATATATGAACAACAGAAAACAAACTCGGAAAAATAAACTACTTTGTTGACACTGCGCGGAATGTGCGTATACGTACAAAGGGCAGACGCGTTTATATCTGGTTAGAATTCCCCAACTCACTTTCAGCCCCTCCAGCCCGGGAAAAAACCAACACACGCATTCACACACATACAAACACTCGCACGCACGCACGCACACGCACGCACGCACGCGCACGCACACGCACACACGCATTCACACACATACAAACACACGCACGCACGCACACACATGCGCCCACGCACATACACATTCAGGCATGCATCCGTTCCTACCCTTATGCAGACGCAGATGTACAGACAGACCGAAGCACACAGGCAAACACAGACCGTGCACAGACACAGCAGCAGACGCTTAGAAAGACAAAGTGTGAGAAGCGAATCTACCAGTGTTGTCACTTGGAGCTCATATACCATAACCACATTCTCAAAATTAATGTTGGTTCTTCTCTAACCAAAAAGTCATGTGGAGGGGAGCTGGACACTGTAATCAGCGACACATTCACTGCGAAGTTGAACGCGGAGAACACGGAGGAGTTTGGATCTGTTTGAAGTTTACTTTTTTCCAGTGCCGGCCAAAATCATCGACCACTTGTCTTCGGAAGACATGACGGTCCGTGAGAACGAGAAAGTCACGCTCGTCTGCAACGTCACTGGCGTCCCGCCGCCGGAAGTGACGTGGTACCGTCACCTGACGGACCGGAAAGGGAAGCAGAAACAGAGTGAGTTCTGCCCAGGCACGACTCGTAAGATATCTGTGTTTGCGATTTTTCAATCTTGTCGTGTGGCGTTAAGCGTTCAGTCAGCAACTGGCGTAAGGTCGGGAGAAGACGTCGGTGAATGACTGAAACCGCCGAGGCCGGAAGTTGCGTCATTGCTCACTCGACTCTAGGGTCAGGTTGACCTCCGACCCGGCTCCGCTTCCTGAGAGAGCTTTAGGAGTTGGTGGCACAGATAGAGCGGCCACTGAAACATGTTAGCTATCAATCGAATCAGCGATTAGTTTCCGCAGCAATTAAATTAAAATCAGTAGAGACGTTTTCTGTTTTTAGACACGCAGGTCGTTGCTGGAGAAGAAACTAGACTGGACGAGGAACCAATACGAATCCGAGATAATACAAGAAGGGGCTAGGACAGTGAGAGATAATAAAAAGAGGGGTTAGGACAGCGAGGGGCAATAAAAGGAGGGGTTAGGAGAGTGGGAGATAATGCAAGGAGGCTCTAGGAAGAGAGATAATCCAACAGCGAAAGAGGAGGAGAGAATGAAGGAGGGGTAATAGTGGAGGGGTGATAAAACAGATCGATAAACACATGTAAATACAAGAAAAGACTTGAAATAAAACAGTGTGTGAAATGAAACACCAGTGCTCCCGCTGCTTCCATCTGCAGTTGTTCAGCAAGCCAATAAAAAAGAAAAAAAAATCTGCGTGCTGTTCGGCGCACCGTGTTTCCTTGTTCCTCTTTGCGGTAGTTGTTAATTTTTGTCTCCACATTTGACCTGCTAACCGTTCACGGTTTTTTTTTTCGATCTTTTCTCAAGGACAATAAGTCTTGTAAAACATCTCCTCATGCAAATGGTTCGTACCGTTTCGTCTCCTTGCTTTGTCTATGAATACAAGATTGAGGAGTGAGCAGCGCTCAGCCCGCCCGAATCGATGGTTATTAGCATGCGTCTTCTCTTCGTCTCTCCCGTGCACACAATACGTCTCTCTTTATAACTGTGGCCCGACACATTTAATGTTTGAGGTGCGTCAGCCATGCCCTCTGACCTTCGCTCTCATCTGTTCCTCCCCCCACCCGTTCCTCTCTCTCTCTCTCTGTCACCCTTTCCTCTCTTCTCTTTTTCGTCTTCCTCATCTACTCATATACCAGTCTCACAACTCCTCTTTTTTCTTCTCTCTCTCTGCCCTCTCTGTCCCAATCTTCTGTTGTTCTTTATCTTTGGCGTGTCTCAAAACTATACTTGCTCCCTCAGGTTTTATTCTATTTTCCTCAGTTCTTGCATGACCATTAGCCAAGTCAGTCGCAAACATCTAGCAGTTAATTATTACACAGAATGCGACCTTGCTGTCCTCATTAGGGAAGCTTGTTGTGTCACATCACCAGACTTAAACCTGTTTCACAACATATAAAAGGTTGAGGTGGCGAAACGATTAGCATTAGCCAAGCGAAAAGTGGGAGTTATCGGTTGAGACCTCTGCTCTGGCACAGGCATTTCCTCTGCATGTGGCACCTACATAAAAGACTGGTTGCTTACATAACTGCAGCTTTTACTGCTGTTGTTCCACTAAATATTTTTTAAACTGTATTGTAAATGAGTCAATTTTATAAAAACAGAACATCGATTTCAAACGCGTTTTTCTCGACCTTGCGCATATGCTGTACTCATCATGTTCTGTGTCAGTGTGTGTAGTAGTTAATAATTTGCCCAGACCTTCCTGTGTGATCTCGTATTATTGTTAATTGTTGAAAAGAACTGATAATGGATAAAAGGTTTTGCTATGACTGTAAACTTTCTGAACCCCTATTTTACAGCCGTTCCATCGCCCTTATTCTCTTTTAACCATCTGTGAATGTGTGTGTTGTGTATGTCACGAGCGTGTGAGTGCGTGTTCAAGGCTGTACGTAAAGGTAAGTGTGTGCATATTTCTTTGAGTATATTTCTGTGTGTGCATATGTGTATATGTGTTTGTGAGTGTGTACTCGCTTGAGTATGGATGTGAGGGCTTTCGTCTTCTCTCTCTCTCTCTAACTGACTAAATGCCTCTCTTAAAATAATTCTCTTATTTTCCCCTGATTCGTTATTTTTGTCAACATCACTAACATCAAGAACACACAAAGGGCCAGTTTTCTTTCTTTCTTTCTTTTATTTTTTATCTAACTCTGTGTACAACTATAATACTTAAATACAGATTTCTGAAGATTTTTCAGTCTCAAAAGAATTCGTGATGTCTCTCCTAGGTTCGCTGGTACAAAGTTACGGAACTGGTTTTAGACTTTTCAGCAGGAGGGACTGTCCAGATATTTGTCTCTGTCCAAATGGCCTTATTTAACACTACATTGTTGTTTGATCCTTATAGGTCCCAGATGACGTCAAACTCAGTCTTCTTTTTTAAAAAATCAGTTTATTCTCTTGCACCTACTAGTAAATAATAAAGGACAGTCAGTCAAGGCTACTATGCCCCCATACCCGTGGACAGAGCGAGTGCGAAGAAGAAAGAAAGAATAAAAAGACAGAAAGAAAGAACAAAAGAAAAGGAAGAGAAGTTAGTTCGAAAGTTGCGAAGAAGAAATACTAAAATATGAAAAAAGTTGAGAAGAAAAGAGATTTTAAAAACTAACGAAGCTGTGCTGGAAGATACATAAAATTCAATTTCAAACAGTAAATGAAAGCCAGTTCTGGGCCTCCTCCGATTCAGTGTCCCACCTGTTGTGTGTTCGTCCATTCTCGACTAGAGCTAATTTGTTTCCGTTCGCCTCCCTTATTTCTCTCCCTTTGGCATCCTTCATCCGGCCCTCATCTTTTCATGAAATAACCGCTTCTTTCGACAGGGAAGCCACCAAGACTAGTCCCCTAGCACACAGCAAATCCCATTTTTGACGTTTTATCGTCAACTCAAAGCCCATCAGGCGTAACCTTGCACCTATGCCGGCATGCGAAGTTGACCATGTTTACTTAGAAGAGCAGTTTCCCAGAGTGATAGTTTGAGACTGCCTGCCTGCACGGTCAAAAATGATGATGAACGATTGCAGGCCGTAACATAAAGAGTCAGGCAATGATTGTGGTCTCCGTCCGTAACTCTTCTTGTGCAAGCGCGTAAACAGTGGAAGAAAGTTTGTTTACACCAGCTCTGATTGAGAAAGTAGTGAGCAAAAATAGTTTATGTCCAGAGAGCTTAAGAAAATCTGTTTGCACTCTCTTCAGAAAGTCACCTTCAATTGGCACGTTTCACGAGATACAGACACATTTTTCTTCAACTTTTCCCCCCATTCTTTTTTTCCCCCGAAGAACACTTTTCTTCTCTTCATAGTTAACAAAAACTGAAGACAAAACTTGAGCCGTGCTAAGCCTGAGATTTCAGATATGAATTGCAGTACCCTTGCTTTTTCAATTTAATTTTGTTTCATTACCTCACTCGCTAACTGAAATCGACTCGGAGTCGCGTTGCTATGCTAAAGCTAGCGTGTTTGTTGAAGTGCATGTTCTTCGAGGTTTTGCCACTCGAGTGTTTTCTGCCTTATTCGCTAGGGGTCGGGGTCAGCGGCGAAGTGCTGATTATCCACAACATAACCCGGTACTGTGGCGACAGCTATGAGTGTGTTGCCTACAACGGGGTTCAACTTGCAGTCAGCCGCATGATCAAAGTGGCTGTGGAATGTAAGTTCTTATTTTTCTCCTGGCTGTTCATATGACGCTTGTGTATTCACAGACTTTACCGTCCCTTCACAATGAACATCATTTGTATTATTTTTAAAGATTCAGAGTTGCCTGGAAGATACTTCTCTTTTTTCTAAACCAAACCTTCCCGTGGGAAACATAAGAAGTGAACAAATGACAAGTACATATTTTAAATTTTTTTAAACAACTTCTTACTAATTGACAGTGTAACTGACAAAACATATCTGTACAAAAATCATAATGTTACATCATCAAATCTAATTTTCTAATGCCTAATTTAGAAAAGAATAGCATGCATTAGGAAACTAAGTGAGCGGTTTGCTGGTGTTTAGTCCCTCCAGAGATTTACTTGCCGAACAAGCGGATTGGCCAGGATCCGGGGAAGGAGACTATACTGGAGTGCACTGTCACCGCCTTTCCACACGCCGTCAGTGTCTGGATGAGGTGAGTGAGAAGGATTCGCTACGAAACGTACAATAATTATGAAACAGTGTTAACAGACTGATGCACTTTCGTTATACACAAAATAGGAACTGGACCCGCATTGTCCTGTACTCAGAAACACAGCTGTATTTGCCATTTAGTTAACTCACAGTTAGTGTGGAGATATGCTTTGTTACGTTTTAGAAATCCGGAAAATGCTTTTCTCGAACCCTTGCCTATCGTGACATAAACCGCTTTTGTTTCTTCAGAGTGTTAGACAAGACTTCCAGTCACACAGAGGAGTGACATAGCAGCATCTCTTCAACGTCCCTTGTAGAGTTAGACCTAAGAATTCTGAACACTGCCCCATCGTTCTTAAATGTTGAAGTATCACGTATTTAAACTACAGTAATAACCATACAGCTTAAATTTATTATAAACATGCAAACAGATCTTGACTCCTTTGAAAAGGACTGTGAGGATCTCTCCCACAAGTGCACACAATCCTCTTAATAAGTAGGGAATAGTGTTGTTTTGTAAACCTAGGTACTGCCCATCCAAAGCGTCCTGCGCGTGTCTCTAAACCACTTGTTAAGAGAATAGGTTGGTATAGCCACGGACATGCGAATTCACTGTTTTAAAATTTTTCAGTATTATTTAAAACATCTCATAGATAGCTTAATGTTTTCCATTTCAAGACAGAAGGAAGTTCTGATTGCTGCTGTCAAAGTCTATCAGTGCACACATTCAAGCGTCCGCGTGCTGCAGTGTTTTAGCAACAGACGTCTGCCGTCATTGCCCTAGGTCTTCTAGTAACAAATAACAACTTTCTATGTTTTTCCCCAACCAGACAGTCACTCTCTGGTACTTCCACTAAAAACAGCAGCCGTTTTTTCATAATTTTTCCACTAACATGTAGGCAGGTCTCCTTTCTGATATAGCTCTTGGAACACTGAATGTAGCTCTCTTATCAGTATTCTTCCAGCAGTGATTTCCCTCTTTTGTTAGAATTCTTCCAACAATGATTGCTGCTCTCTGGTTGGAATTCTTTTAACGGCGAATGGCATCTCCATATGCTTCTTAGAATTCTTCCAACAGAAGCGAGAGCCGTTCTCTTGTTAGAATTCTTCCAACAGTGAGTAACAGCTCTGTTGTTAGAATTCTTCCAACAGCGATTAACACCCCTCTTTTAACAGCTCTCTTGTTAGAATTCTTCCAACATCAAGTAACAGCCCTCTTGTTAGAATTCTTCCAACATCAAGTAACAGTCCTCTTGTTAGAATTCTTTCAACAGCGAGTGTTAAAAAAATTTCAAACAGCGAATGACAGCTCTCTTGTTAAAATTCTTCCAACAGCGAGTAACAGCTCTCTTGTTAGAATTCTTCCAACAGCGAATGACAGCTCTCTTGTTAAAATTCTTCCAACACCAAGTAACAGCTCTCTTGTTAGAATTCTTCCAACAGCGAATGACAGCTCTCTTGTTAGAATTCTTCCAACAGTGAATGGCAGCTCCCTTGTTAGAACTTTTCCGACAGCGAGTGACAGCTCTCTTGGTAGAATACTTCCAACAGCGAGTGACACCTCTCTTACAGAAATGGCGAGCGGGTCAGCACGCTGTCCCAGAAGTACCGCACGGAGGCGTATGAGGAAGACCACAATATTATCACTCTCAGCCTCCGCATCTTCGCCATCGACAAACAGGACTACGGAGAATACACGTGCGTCGCGTCCAACAAGCTCGGCGAGGACTCCGAGTCCATGATACTTTACCGTGAGTCTTGTATGCAGCTTCTTTCTTGTAAGGACACAAAACGTTGTCACAATTCTACACCGTGCATTCGCGAAAGGTGCTCGCCATATCTTAGTCACTGCGTGTCTTCTGAATGTGATATTTATATCTGCAGATAGCACAGCTTGTTCTATGCGCGTGTTGAGGTGTGTCTCCACGTCTCCACGCGTCTCCACGTCTGCGTTGCTGGATGCAAAAATGTAATGGAACTGGGGTGGAGGTGGGGTGAATACGAGAGAATTCGGAGGGATGGGAGGAGAAAGGACCTGTAGAGAGCCGACTGCTAACAGACTTCAAAGACAAACTGTTATCCTTTGTTGTTCACTTGGATTTTTTTATATGACGTCAGCAACTGAATGCGGAAGACCTGGAAGCAGTCAGTCCTGTAAACAGGTGACAGATATTTAGGAAAACTGTTCGAAAGGCGAGATTTCAGGCTGTTACCCACGCTCTTTAGTCTGCGTCACAATCCCATAAACCCACCAGCCCATCTTTACACGGACAGCGGTGCAAGCACACCATGAATGGGACACAATAGCAGACTAGGAAGGGTAATGAGGAATCGATATTCAATCGGCATCATTATCATTTGCACGTGTTTTCATTTCCCCTTCTTAATCATTCAATAAAAATCATTGTGTTCCAATATTGTTGCAACATGTTGTATCCGCGCTGCTCTCGCCTTTGTTTTTAACGACTTGAAACCGGTTGTGATGTCCCCAGAATACTCCGCCAGCGTCAAAACCACAACTCAGCCCACAACGACAACGACCGCCTCGCCGAGGACGATTACACAGATGGTGGTGCTGCGCCCCGAATACGTCGACATCGCTCAGCACACGCCGTCTGGCGCCATCTTGCCCCCCTCTAGCAAAGATCACCTGACTGGTCACGTGGACTCTTATCGACCCATTACGTATCCTCACCCACGGAAGCCCCAACAGTCGGGTAGGTTTTTTGTCATAAACTATTTCAACGATGGGGACAAAATTCTCAGGGTTTCATATCGGTTTCCAAAAAATTGTTTGAAATGCACGATAAGATGCAAGGCAACAAACACTAGAACTGTATTCATCGAAAAACGGATTCATAAACAACAAACGTGGGTCTAGAGGCAAGTCTGGATTGAGTCATAAACAACAAACGTGGGTCTAGAGGCAAGAGTGGATTGAGTCATAAACAACAAACGTGGGTCTAGAGGCAAGTTTGGATTGAGTCATAAACAACAAACGTGGATCTAGAAGCAAGATTGGATTGAGTCATAAACAACAAACGTGGGTCTAGAAGCAAGATTGGATTGAAAGCTACTGTTTGGAGGTGAGATGTAAGAAGAAAAGCAAGTAGCCAGTTTCATTTAGTTGGGATATGCTAGCCACTCGAAAACTTTTAATGGTTCATCTGTATGAACGTCATTTTTTTCTATTCGATATCTGCAGTTTTAAACTTAAATGACTGAAGTTGTGGCATGGGCTATATTGTTCTGCAGGAGCATATAAAATAGCACAAAATCAAATCAGATGCTGACTTTGCTACCGAAGTTATTTTGCAGGCAAACAGAATGAAATCTGCTTTGAACAATTTCACGATTTCCTTTGCTTGCTTCACTCTTGCAGCAGCCACCACCACCACGACGACGACGACGATGATGATGACGACGACGACGATGATATTTTACAGTCCAGGAGGCCCCCCCCTTCCACCAAAAAAAATCAACCGTGTACTTATTTTTGCTTTACTCCATGTCACTATAAACTGAGTTTTGAATGTGCAGGCAATCACTGGGACTCAAACATTGGGCCAGGACAATCGTCAGGGGCCCCATGGGTTGCCTCCCTTCCCCAAACCACAGCCTCTACAATCGCACTCTACTGCTTGCTGATGGTCGTCTCGTGACATACTTGTTACGTCATGAACTCTTCGAGGCAAGGAATCGCCCAAAGGGAAGAAAAGAAAGAAACTGTGGCAGGCTTGAGGAACGTGCTACAATCACAACACCAACAGCGTCATAAACATGAGATTGTTTTCCTATCCCCTGTTGGGATCTAGCCTCTAAATTATTGGAAATTTCGGCGTTGAAATTGCGGCACGCCAGACCTAAACAGTTATCAGGAAAGCTTTAACCTGACCTGCATGTCCTTGCATGCAGTCAACACTATGCGTACAATCCAGAACACAATGAACGAGTATTTAGTGTTGGAAGTGTCGTGGCTCCTGTCCATGAGGGAGGACCGGTGGTGAAACAAAGCACTCGGGCCTAATGGCCGACGTCAGCATGAAAGTTCTACGAATTCGATTAGCTGTCACTTTCGAACGGTGCAGATGCACTTGTATCGGATTCCAGGCTGTGTTCTTGGACCTGACATAAAGCTCCAATATCTTCGACCAAAGTGCACATGTTTGTGACAGTGAAAGGACGCAAGATTTATGAAAGCCAAGGCCATATAAAACTCTGCCGCGCACCTTCCATGGTGCAAGTGGACAGTGTCTGCAGCATGCAGCGTGATGACAGCTGATAGTCTGAAATGTTTTGGAAGGATATTCATTTGTTGTTGGCCGGTAGCTGTAAATTGCTGTGATGTGTCCTCGGCCAAGAGTCATGTATTTAACACACGAAATTCGTGTCGGGCTATCGACGAGCGATATTCATGTACAGCCGGTCGATCTTCTTGTATTATCGGACGAAGACAGACTTTTTTTGACGTATTTTGACCTGCAGTATAGTCTGGTGTTCGCTAGTATGTATCGATTTATTGATTTAGGCCTTTCTTCACCGGACCAGATCTGGCGAACGAGAACCCACATTCGTCTGGTTAAGAAAGGCCATTGACTGTAGGTGTCAAACCTTTTGCTGAAAATTAGCCAAAATCTCATACCCTTTTGCCGCCAAAAAGTATATTGATCGCTGAAATGTCTTGGTCGACTTTTTTGTAAGCAAAATGTGCATAAGGATGAGCGTCTGTCATAGCAGACAAGTTCGGCATATGCACTATAAAGAGATTCTCCTAGTAAAATATCTATACATTTATTCCCCTGTACTTAAAAGTTTGCTTTCGATATTCCAGTGTATCAATATTTTATATAAGCTGTAATAATGAAACTAGAAATTGGTTATTATATGGTTTCAGCATTATTAGAGATACTACCTAAATTCTACTGTGAGATTTACCCGCATATTTTATCTTATATGATGAGCTCTTAGCAGTCAGGAAGAATGTGTTAAAAATGTATTCGAGCAAAAATATATCAAGACAGGGTTTCATAGAATGTCGTCAATGGGATAAAGAACTGCGGATTCTCTGCTAGACTCTCTGGCTAATGCACATCTAAAAGAGCAGTTAATTTTAAAACTTGTGACCTTAGACATACGTTCTCAAACATTCTGTGGCTGGCATGAACAATACTCCAGATCATTGCTTTCAGCAACAAAATGTATACTAAGCCATTGCAGTCTGAAACACAAACGATATAAGATATCTACTGCTTTAGTGTAAGATCACAAAACGCAAAGGAAAGTAGGTGGTGATTGTGTGTGTGTGTGGGTGAGTGTGTTTGACAGACTAGAGTGTGGAAAGCAGAATAGTCTATTGCAGGTCGTTAGTCTTCCTATACAGAACATTAGAACTGCAGATCAAACAGTTTCTGTTGGACTGCACGTGTGAATTCTACAGCCGCCTTGCACAACACAAGATACAGCAGGAAATACGCAGCGCAGATGGTTGCTGCAGATGCCGAGAGAGACGACACCACGGCCGGCCGCTCGACGGATGTTGGCAAAGCCGTTGGATGGCCTGCAAACAGAAGTTTTTTGATTTCATCAGTAAAGAGAACCATCGAGATGCTGCTTGAATGTTTGTTGTCGGGTTTGATTTCCCTTCAAGAAGCCGAGGCACTTGTCTCGATATGATTGACAGCGCGTGCAGGCATGGCATGCAATACAGAATTTCCTATGACTGCTGCGTTGGTAATGCTTTCCCGCGAGAAGACGGTATAAAATTTCACATAAACACGGACAGCCTAGTTTAGTGCCCAGTGTTGCGAGAGCTGCCACGCCGCTAGTCTCCCATAGAAAGATGACAGTTCTGTGCCGTTCGAGTTGTGTAAGACCATGTACAATACAGGCATCAAGACAGCCTTCGATTATCGATTGCACGTCGCTGTTTTCTCCTTGAATATCGTCCCACTCTTTGTTAAGACAGGCATAGCTTTTTCCTGGTTTATTTCGTTCGCGTCAAGCCAGCAACAAAAGGCGTTATCAACAACGGAAATTTCGATGTCGAAGAGAGTGATGGTGGTAAAGAGTTTGGCGAAAGAGGTGTGGGAAGAACGTACTAGAAACCCAGTCCCCTCCCCCCTCGCCTCTACCACCAGCCCAGTAAGTAAACAGGGGGAGTGGTCAAGCAAAACCTAAACAGTGCCTGCTACATTCGGTCACGCAGACAGGAGCCGCAGGCTTATGCTGTTTGCCACATCGTGTTTCTTGTTGCCTGCAGGACGTTTTGAGGAACGGCACAAGTCCTAAAGGCAAAGCTTCAACTGTTAGAATAAAACACCTATCAGGCCAAACATAAACGGAACTGTATTTCTGTGATGCGCCTGGAACAACACTAGTAAAAATCTTGAAAATGCTTTGATATTTCTCTTGATGATCTATCCTTCATGCACGTGCCGTTTACCTTTTTTTTTTTTTTTTGCTGCACGTGCCGTTTACCTGCTCTATGTTACTATTGTCAATCTAAGGTTGTTAGAAATGCTTGTCGAAAAAGTGTGATATTTATCAAAAATGAATGTGTCCAGGGCCAGTATTAGTAAGGCCGTGTTCTAATTTACCAAAGCTTCGGCTAACTTCGCGAAATTCAATACAACTCTCTTGCGTCTGCATCGCATCAACTGGTATACTAAACAAGCATAGAACATCGATGTTTACATAACAGGATGAGTACAGAAGTTGGCACCAAACAGGAGAATCCTTTGTAGTGTTCTTTTTACTGACTGGCAACTGTTTCAAGGTCTAGCAATGTTTATTGTTTGTCTTTGAAGACAGCCTATCGCATGTTACACCTCAGATCAGATCAATGACACATCGTTTGTTTTCATCTTGACTCACAGACACTCCACGTTGAACACTGGATATAGTGATTCAGTTTTTGTCTAAATGGCAGCTTGATTGCACCACAAAACTTAATGGAAATTTTGTTAACCAGGGCAGGGCGGATTCCAATTTAAATCTTGACTGATATGGGCATCTGACTGGAATCTCAACGAACTCATATGAGTAAAACATTTCTTGGGCCACGAATCAACGGATCTCAGTTCGAATTGTTTATAACTGGCGTGCGACTGGAATCTCAGTTCGAATTGTTTATAACTGGCGTGCGACTGGAATCAGAATAAGATTATGGCTAAACGATCAGCAGAACTTGCATTTGATACAGACTTTCTCATTGGTTTTGATGCACATGCAATGGCTCGTAATTATCTTACAAACTATTATTTAAGGCTCAGAGGAGTGTGTATAACGATATGAATTTTCTTAAATAATGTTACAAACGACGAATGCAGCAATTAAAAAGTGATGCATCCCACAGATAGCTAACAGCCACAACTACATAACCTAGTAAACTATCAAAACAAATTGTGAGAACAGAAGCATATTTACACTCTCCGCAGTAGGCATTCCTACTATTCGTTTACCGCCTACCTATTTCTAGAATGCCAAAACACTAGGCCCTGCGGCATTCATTGGCTGGCTGGCTGACCCAGCGGAGCTCTCGAGCTGTTTCGGGATAGAATGCAAATGGACGATCCGGCGTCGACAAGACCTGCCTGCGATAGACGGCTTGCTGGGGACCAAAAGGTCATCAGGGAGATGGCAGCGGGCATCATAAGGCAATCAAGCCTTTCCCTTGCGCGTCATACGTCCATCTCGACTTGAGCCCAGCGTTTAATCGTGGGCATCAAGAAGAAATTGAAGCGAGCCCCTCACAGTAACATGTCCGTCCTGGCGGCGTTTTGTACATCCCCATCGGAGTGATAGGGGTCGGGAAGGCTTTCATGTTGTTTTGAGGGTTGACTTTTGCATGCTTGAAAATTTTGATATACGAGAAATTTTGCGTTCGTGAGGCGATCGTGTTTCGTTATTTTCCATGTTCTATGTTTAACACGCAGCCTCACGGGGAAATTTATTGTGGGCTTGGTTTCTGCTTTGCAGCCCACGTCTTCATCTCAGCTTGATCTTCAGGTGACGTTTGAGTGCACACCTGATTTTCAGGTGTCTGCATGGCTGTCCCGATTAGTTTGCAGCAGAGCTCTGCTTGCTGAGCTGGTTTGCACCTGACGTCTGGCTGCCTCATTTTACAGCTGAGCTGTGGCTGCCGCTCTGGTTTGCAGCTGGGTGGAACGCAGGTTGTTGTAAATGCGCTCTGTTTTTATTTTTAATCTAAAGCGAATCAGTCGATGCGATCTATCTTCAACATGTATGAATAAATTCCTGTTCGCGAAACTGTCAGAAAACGTGACCAGTAATGTACATTTACAATGATAATGATTACCTATATGTACATGATACTTAGATGTCGAACTTCGGAGCTAAATAATGCGGCATTTATGCACAATATGAGATTATCCTTTTTGGGTGAACTCATTTTTCAAGTGCTGAAAATCTGAGATATTTGTAATGCAGAACGTGTCCCAAATAAGTGCCCCCCGTCCTGGAATTGCGTGTCCCTGATAGCTCTATGCCCGAGGGCACCCAGTCTAGGACAACTCTGGCTATTCAAGAAATCCTTGTTCGCGTCTTCTGCAGTTCAAAATTGTCTTCCTCTAAAACGAGATCTCAATCCCTCTTTTGCAGTTCCGTCTCGAAAGCAATTGAAGAGGGAGGTTTGCCAAAAACTACTTTTTTTAAGGGGAGGCCACTACTAAAAAGAGCACGCCAGTCGGGTTTTTGAGGACGCATTTTCCTCTCCCCTGCCTCGCGCCTTCGGTATGAGGGGAGAGCACTCCTGTGTGAAACATTTCCTACATTTGTGTGTTCCGTAGCTTGAGGCAAAGGTTTTTCTGTTCCTGAAATTGGCTACAAGCGTCAACCTTTCGCTTGACCGTGCGCGACAGTTCTGTGATCAATACGACTTTTTTTTGTCTCCCCTGCGTAGGAACTTCAAAGATTGCTCTGACCGTACGTGTGCACTATTTGCATAAGATGTACTGATAAACACACCCACATCGAATATACATGTAGTCTCTATTGTCTACCCGTAGAGGTAGATACTAGAGGCTAATTCTTCCCGTATCCCCCCTCTCTCCCTCCTTTTTCTGTCTCTCACCTCAACCACCCACATTCCTTCTCCCTTCCTATCACGTCACGTGTTTAATTACTATTACATCCGATAGTGAGGTATCACCTCTCCTTTATTCTACACCACTATAGATACGTTTCTAGCACATCACTTAGGTTTGTGGTTATGAAAAGTATCTAAATTTAGAGGCAACCTTGTTTTCTCTTGAAACAAACTACGTTAACATTCTTCGACAATGTTTCACTACTCTTTGGAAACATTTTAAAATTACATGAGCTATAGTTTACGTGACTGCGCTACAAGATTTTCAAACAATATTTTTCTTTTTTAAACTGCGTAAAGCATACTTTTCTGCGGCTAGATTGGATTGCATGGACTTTCGTATACAGTGGTACCTCAGGTTACGAACTTAATTCGTTCCAGAACTCGGTTCGTAACCTGAAACACTGAAGTGAATGAAATAGAGACGATCCGTTTCAAAATGAAAGAATCGTTCCTTTTTATTAACATCCGGTCGTTTACCTGAAAAAATGAAAAGAATACCTGTACTTCGCGTATTAAATAAAGTGAAAGAAAACAACCAAATAAATTAAATGTAAAATAAAAGAAAGATAAACTGAACACGGTGCCACTGCTAAGAAATCTTTTACTGCCGTCTAGTAAGGTCAGTGAAAGCGAGGCTGCGCACGCGGGCAAAACTAGGCTACTAGGCTAGCGCTAAGCGATGTTGGCACTGCGTGGCCTTCGTTTGTTCTGTACGCGATCGTCTGTTTCCAACATTAAACCTTTTTTTCTCTCTCTCTCTCTCCTTCATTCGTAACCCGAGGCACTGTTCATTACCCGAGACAAAAAATTTGTACGAAGTTGTTGTTCGTAACCCGAATTGTTCGTGACCTGAGTCGTTCGTAACCCGAGGTACCACTGTATCTTCTGTCCGTACATAAGGACGAACGCAAAAATAAGGGGCGAGCGGGCCTTGTTATGGCTCTTATGACTGGAAAGATAGATAAGGAAGCCTAATTCTACACGACCCTTTCTAGGAGAAAAGTATTCCTTACCCAAAAAAGGAAGAACCGTAAGGTTTATAATAATTTAACTCGTTTCTCTGTGCACGTTCCCCCTCGTTGCGTGACCAAGATATTGAACTGGGCAAACTCCATCAACAAAGTAGTGAAAGACTTACGACTTACTTAAGGAGACAGGATTTAAAAAAAATTAAAATTCTACAGGGTAATATATCCTAGCTAAATAAAGATTCTTCTAAAAAAAAGATGAGTAGACATTTGAAGGGGACTAGTTACTGCTTAAATCTTTTTAAAATATATTTATGTTTGTTTTAGTGTAAGGTTTGTTGACACTCTTGTTGTACCTTTTCTTATCTTATTTATAAGAACGGAGTCAGTATTGTGACCTGGAACATGTCGTCAGGTGCATCTGCAAAGCTTTGCTCAGGAACTGTACTTGATATCCATTCATTTATATGCATGCTCATGTAGGAAGGGGACTGGTGGATGGAGAGAAATGTGACAGCGTGTGTGCATGCTTGCGTCTGTGTGCATGTGTGTGGGTGGGAAGGTGGGTGACTGTGTGCGTGCGTGCGTGCGTGCGTGCATGCGAGTGATAGATAGCGATTGTGTGTGGGTGTGTGCATGCGTGCGCGCGCGTGCGGTCGGTCCATTTAATTGCGCGTTAATACGTGTATATGCTTAAAGGTACGTGTATTGTGTTCATGTGGATACCCTTGTCTTTGTCTGCTTATTTATGTTCACTAAACTTCCTTATTTTGTACACGCCCACGCTTCATTATCAATACGAGTTATTTAGAACCTTAACTATTAAAGCAAAGTACATGTAGAATATATAGAGTGTTGCTGTGCAATTTGATGATAAAAATAATATGAGGCAACATTTTGTTTGGGGAAAAAAGTTGTTTTTTTAAATTAAAATTTCTGCATTTCAGTACAACTACTTTAATTGTAATGCTCGCTCTACAACTTAACGTGTTTGAAACATTGCTGCTTCTTTCTGGTTGTTCCAGTGTTTATCATTTTATTTCGCTTTACATTATGTCCTCATGATTACATCACAACGGAGCTTAAATTCATTCCAATATTCAGCGAGCTGTTTACTGTCTAAATCCCGTAAAGGCCTTTCTTAAGCACGCGAATGTGCGTATACATAGCCAGGTTCAGCGAAGTAGGACGCATATATTTTATGTCTGCTACGAAAGGTAATCTTTCACCTGTAGAAGCACTGTTGCTGTGTAGAACAGACAGTATTCGAAACTTAGCAGTAGCTCATGTTTAGCCTGTGATTGATTTCTGTCGTTCGCATTTAGCCTGTGATTCTGTGTAAAGAAATTTTATTGAGATCCTATTTGTGTGGTTTGCTGTGCAAACATTTCTGAAGAATGGACAGAATGCATCATAAGTAAAGAATCTGCTGAAGAGCTTACATGTTTCCTGTACTAATGTGACAGAGATGAGTACAAACGATGTTACTAGTGGCTTTGATGGGCAACATGTTCTGCTGTTCTTTCGGGGTAGTTTGCACACACACACACACACATGGGGAAAGTGTACAAGTGTAAAAGCAAACATCTGCGACATTCCATCGTTTGTGTAAACAATGTGATTTTTTCGTTACTTTCCTATACATGGAAACTCCGGGCGAAGTGTGCATGAAATGTGTTCTCGCGCGTTAAAAAGTCTACATTTATTATTATTGTTGTTGTTGTTATTATTAAACTCTTCAAATATACCCCGATTAAAACACCATCCAGACGTAGATTTTAGATTATTGACTAACACTGCGTACGCATGAGCACATATAGATATCGGCACAATCGAAACAATTGCTGATTGCAAGCTTCCACAAGTACAGTAATCTATTTTACCTATTTCGAAAGATCAAGTTTTGACAATCAAAATAACTATAGAATAGTACTGAAAAATGGTAAATAGTACTTACTATTTGGTGTCAGATGTAGTCACTGTATGCACTGTATGTGCCTACGCGCTTTTTCCGCCATGACTTCCCATTTGGCCTCTATATATCTTATGTATCTATGTATCTTATCACCAATAAAAACAATTCCAAAGCAGGCTGAAAGAAAAATTTAAAAACAATAAAATGTTTCCTGAAATCCGTCCGATGTGAATTCTATGTTAAAAGGCGGCGTTTAAAAAGGTATCCAAGTGAATACAGCAACATGGCGGGCGCGATTGCCCAACTACTAAACAAGATGGTTTGGTTTCGAGAGCACAGTTTAGAAGAAGTCGTGTATTGTGTGGTCTGAGGGAATAAACTCTATAGAAAAATGATTTTGGTATTGGAAAACACCAGCGACATCCCTTCCCAGCGAACCCTTTGTTTTACAATTTTAGGAAAAAAAAGTCAGTGGAGACCCCCTTTCTAAAGCGCCAGGAACCTTAGCAACTTTCTATCGGCGTACATGTCTCTAAGTCGATAGGGCACGTTAACACCCCCTTGCACTGGAATGCAAACATGCTCACATGAAATGTAGTCTATAGTCTGCCCGAAAAACTGCTGTGTTATAGAACGTTATACTTGTATTTATTCTTAAGCAGTGACATGACTCAAACGTTTTCAAAGTTGAAATTAAATTGTGGATTTGTGGAACATCTAAACCTGCCAAATTCAAACCATCTGATACCAATTACACGTTATAGTTATTAGGTAAAGGATGTCACGTGACCTGTGTTCTGGGAGTGGGGGTACGGGGTGTATTGAGCCCCCACTTTTCTGTGGGCCAGCATCGTCAGGGGGATATCAACCTCTCCCTCGCTGTTTTACCTTCGCTGACCCATCCATGGGTAAGATATCCATTTCAAGCTGGCTCTACTGAGGGGGGGGGGGGCAGCGTGGTGCAAACTAGCGCTTCCGTGTTCGGAGGCCAGCGCTCTAACCACTCGGCCACTCGCTTCCCCAGAATAAACTTTGCGATTTAACTGATAGCAGCAGACCCAAACCTAAAACTCTTTTCAGCTATTTCTTCTTCTGGACTCAGTATTCTGCTCTTGACCTACAATGCTCAAACAAGGAGTCCGGTATAGAGTAAGAAGCACATATGGACATGCTAATGATCGAGTACACATAGACACTCACGTGAAGAATGTCATGACTCGCTCATACATTTGCATCCAAACACACCCGTGTCATTTAATTCTCTTACCGATACGAAGGACTAGGTATAGCTGAGAAGTTAACACACAAGACAGTGATTCCCCCTTCTGTCATTCTCTCTTTCTTTCTTCGGTACTTTGGTTAAGGAACAAGAATTAGTGCTTCACATCAACAAGTAGGATCTGAAACGACTCCCTCAGCTGGAGTAAGGGACAGACGCCCAGCCAATGGAAACGCTCTCAAGGGTCACGAATGATCCAGTCAACCAGAATTTTAAAGTCATACTGTTGCAGAAAATTTGAAAGAAACTATCGGCAGTAGAGCACGTATGTACAAAATATACTACTACTCTACTACTATTATTTATGCTGCTACTTTAGTGTACTACAAAACAGTACTAGTACTTACTAATTAGAATAGTAAAGTAATAGTTGTAGCAGACCGAGCGGTTTTTGCTTATGTATACAAGTCTACGGCACCTAACCTCTACTCCCCCAACCATCACCCCACCTCTAGATTTTCCCCTAGTCGGAACAAGAAAAAAATTTTTTTTTGAACTGGAGGTAAAATAAAGACAAAGAACCTGAACCAACTAGTTTTCAGCTAACTAAACATAGGCTTTTACCATTTGGCTATTAAACACGCGGCAAGACATGTCCGTTGTAGCTAAAAGAATTAAATCTTCGCACTCCGTCGACTTAGCTATCATTCGCAATTTATGAGGTATTCCCAAGCGTTTCCATCTGCCGTGATTCTTGTGTCCTCTAATCTAGTTGGGAAAAATCCATTTAAAAAAAAAAGATATATGATTTTAAAATTACAGCCTCCAGAAGATCGAGCCATACATTTTGCAGTTAAAAACAGAAGATAAAAATTTAAAGGAAACTTTTAATGAGCAAAATGTTTATCTCTAAACCGCGGAAAGTGCTAGTGCCTCTATGTAAGGGAAGTGATAATGTAAGACTATAAAATGTGAATTTGCACGAGTTATGTCCCCTAGCATATGTTAGAAATTCCCGAATTTATATCAGATGCACGTCTTAGCAGTGCAAAAACTGTGCTCTTTTTCTCTAGTAAAAAAAATTTCTTTCTTAAAAAAAAAAACTATTCACACTCGTGGTTTGTTAGTCTTATTCAGTAGCTAGGTATCGTCTGCTTTTTAGAAAGCCACGGGGAATAACTCTCTCGTCACGAACTGCAGGACTTTGAGACGCAAATCGACGACGTTGGCAGACGACAGTACGACACATAAGAGGAAAAGTTTGATCACTTCCAGCAAAGAATCCAGAAGCAGTAAGTGATGTTCAGGCCCATTTATTCATATTTATTAATCCATTATTCGTTTTGTAGATTTCCAATGTCCAGTGAAACGCACCAACATTAGAAAATGACCAGATTTTTTTTTTTTTTTTGGGGGGGGAGGGGAGAGCGAAGTTAAACGGTGAACTTTCTTACCACGACTAGGCCCAGAGAGGTCCTTTTACCTTAAGACGATCTCCCAGCCGGCAAGTCACAACTTCTCCTTTGTTAATGCAATGGATGTACGACTGGGTATCTAAAACCTGTACTTTCAGACAGGGAGTTTAGGATTTGGGTTGAATTTGCTAGATTCGATTCACTGTATCAACCCTACCCCACCTCTTCCTAAAATTAAAAACAAGTCAGCTTCGCAGTCTAGTCATCGGGTTACTCACCCTTAAAATTTATTACCAGTATCTTACCTTATTATAAATATATGGCTGCAGATAATGCATTTCACTGGGTATACTATAAGACAATTTTTAACATCCAGTATAACCCGCACTGTATTTGCTATGGGAATAAATTTTAAGAGACAAAAATGACAAAATGACCCTTTGTATAATGCAGTTGGGTGTGGGGGGAGGAAGGAGCATTGTTTAAATTTCGGAGGTCATTTTACAAACAACTAACTGGTGAATGTAGACTATTTGTTTCAATGACCGAAGTTCCAAAACTCTGTGCATCAGAATATTCAGAAAGACGATTGACTAAATTATTTTTGTGCGTCCAAATGTTTATAACGTGAGACATTTACTATTTTTCAACCCTGTCAACGTTGTTAATCTGTGTCAGATGTCCTTTTATCAATCAATTTTAGGTATAGTGTGTTGTTCGTTTGGCTGGTATACTCGGAGTACAGGTTTGTATAAAAACATTCCCTTCCTTTCTTACACCCCCCCCCAACCCGTTTCTTTTCTTTCTCTTCCTCTTTATTCTTCCTTCCCCCTTTTCTTTTCTTTTTCCTTTCCTTTTCCCGGTCACTCCTTTGCTTTTTTCTCCTTACTTCTGCTTTTTCTTCTTTCTTTCTAGAGTGAGTGCCCTACAGACTCTTTGTAAGTCTTCCGTAACTGGGGATGCTCGCAGTATTTACGGCAGACTTAAACAAAGGAAAGTAAGACAGATGGCTAGGTGTCTGTTTGCAGAGGACGGCTGTTCCTACACGATACCGGACTACCCGACTTTTCCACTTCAGTCTGGGACTGTGGTGCAAGGGAAGCAACGCGATTTCTTCGTTTTCTTGCACAAACACACTGTGGCTCTGTGAAAATGCAATGCGGTTCCAACCACCGACGCGTGGGTTGATGTTTTGTGCATAATTGGTATTATTTAACGAACTACTACTATTATTACTACTGATAGTACTACTATTACTAGTTAAGGTGACACACGTCATCTGTTTTGTGTATGATAAGCGCATGAAGACTACACACACTTTTGTGTCACGTAACCTGAATATTTCCTGAGTATATGGCCTATTTGTAAAGATATAATTGAATGGACGTAGGAAATACTACATACGTTGTCTATCCTGGGAAAGAAATATGAGGTGCCAAGTCAGCAAACGGAGAATCTATGTAATCAATAAACGATTGCCTTTCATGTATGATTCAAAAGGCAAGGAATCCGACTTCTTTACTGTGCACAAAGCATCCGGACGAAAATACTCTCAACCATGCAGGGACAAATCACTTTCCAAAACAAATTTCTGCATCTACACTTTTTAACATACAATTCGCCTAATCTTGTCAAATCATTTGGCGATTACCTATCGATCATTATGCTATGACGATTCGCCTCTATGACAGAAATATTTCCGGAACCTTGCCAATGATGTCTATACGAAGACCTCCCGTTCAATAGCGCGCGTTGCGTGCCGCGGCCGCAGCCAGAAGGATGTAACAAGGGGGCCAACTCGTGCTGAGTCGTCGCGCCGGCAAGCTATAAGGGGCTAGAGGTCACCTGGCCGTTCCGCCTGGAATGGATGAAGAAACTCTGAGGAGGGCAGCACTCGCCATATTTCACGTGTGCGTACCGGAAACAATCTCGAGTGATGCCAGCTCTGCGGTGTTTGCGCGTCGCAGGATGACAAAGTACTGTTCAGGACGGCACACATAGATGGCGTCTTAAATACAGCGACCTACTCTGAGCGCTCTCTTCCGCAACAGTCTGTGTGCATGAAATATACTATATCCGGCTTCCCGCATATGCGGGCAGTTCCGTTGCTTCATGGTTTTTTTTTCCAGTTGTTGCATTTGACGATTGCGGCTGCTTGCTATTTGTTACGTTAATACTCCTCCCCCTCCAGCCTTATTATTACAATTCTGTCAGCTTGCCGGCATCAGGAGTGCAGTCACATATAGGCACATTTTTATGGTTTCTGAATTTCCAAAAGATGTTTTTTGAGGTACTTAGAAGTCGTGTTTGTCATTGCGTACGGTAGGTATCCTAGTATGGCGTAAAAGTCATGTCACATCGTGTCCGATATCTTGAGATGATATACAAACGTCTCGCACGGCACCAGAAGATCATGATTATTTCAATTTCTAAGTGCTCTGTTCAAAACTGTCATTAAAGACAAACAACCCAAGAAATAAGGCGGATGGGTTATTTTCTAGTCTTTTTAACAGCTTAAGAAAACGTTTTACTAGATATAATGTATTCATACCGCATGATGTTAATGTCACGTGCACTTTTCGAATAAAATGTCAAATGGATTGATAAAAAAAACTCTTATGTCCCTTGTATATATATATATAGCCGGCATGCCAAAAAGAACATCGTCTTCGAAAAGTAAAAAGCACACAAAACGCTTTCCATGCGAGTGATCTTTAGCCAGACCGTCTGTTTTCCTTTTTCCAAATCGATGCACACATGCGGCATGTGAGCATTTTTATTGGGAAAAGCAAGTTTGAATCCACGGTATGCCTATTTCATGCAACTGGCCCTGTCTCCCCGGCGCGGATCAGCAGTCGGCGTTTGGTTTGCGGGAGAAATTTAATTTTCCACCTGACATGTTTTGTATTTCCCACTCGTGACAGTGTTGGTGCGCCTGAAGGAATGCCGTCGCTGCCTCACGCCACAGCCGTGTCGCAAGCCAGCACGCATATTGAGAGATGCCAATGAGCGCGCCTGCATACGGCACTGCGCGCGTGTGACAAGCCAGCGATCTAGATGGCACCGCGGCGGATACAAAGGTTATGAAGTAACGTTCTTTATATCCTGTATCCAAGGCAACCTGGCAGTGCGACAGATCAGCTGATGTAAGTATTATAGTCTTTGAGAAGTAGACGAGAGTAGGGCTATTACATAGTGACAGATGTGAAAGAGACTCGGATATGATCATGAAGAATGAATATTAGTTTTTCAACTTTGCTGTAGTACTTTGGTAACTTTCGGGGGAAATAACTTTTAGGCTCTGCACATTACTGACGAGCAATTTTTTAAAATGTAGTTTTCCACTGACATCTTGACACTAGCATCTAGACTAACTCTAACTGTTATAACTTACATCTGGCGAATTTTCGTTTCTAGGTCTAGTTAAATTTTATTGCTTTCGGTCGTTCCATCGCCTGTCCTGTATTAAGTGAAATGTAATAATATTGTTGTTGGTGTTTTTTTTGGTGTTGCTGCTTATGCTACTACTGTTACTGTTTTTGATCAGATTCTTGTTTGTTTGTTTACCTTCAAGATGTGAAAACACAAGTCGAATTCATTGCTCAGTTGTTAAATACAAACTGTGTATACGATATAACGGCACAGTTTTTTTTCAATCTCAGGACTTTGTTTTGCTCAGTATCTTTGCTGATCCTCAAGGCAAACGCATTATTTTAAAAAAATTCTAGTGAAACGTTGGAAAATGAGATTTTCGTGGCTTCGGCAACAACTGTGAAAACAAAGAAATGTTGTCATATTTCTCTTCGTGTCTCACCCTAGTATTATCGACTGTTTTCGCGTCTGAGATTATCTTCATCAATAGTGATATGCCAACACGTAATCAGCTCTTCCCCTTCCCCCTCCCTCGGTCCCTCCTTCCCCCTCCCTTCCCCACTCCCTCCGTCCCCCCTCTCCTCTGCCCTCTTCTCTTTCTGAACGTGTATTTGATTATCTCGGGGTAACAGAGCGTAGTAATATTTTCCCAAGGGTTTGCATTGTGTCTCTTCGATCAGCTCTGAAATGATTAGGTTAGAGTTGCAGCCGAACTGCCCTGATATAATTAGCTGTCCTTAATGTTACAGTGAAGAGCGCGGGGTCTGACCCCAGGCTGACAGGTGACGTGACACCCAGTCTCTGTTCGCAGAAACAGGCGGCCAGTCAGATATTTTCAGCACCTCCAGCCGAAGACTTCGTATGACATGGTGATGCCAAATGCCTCGCAAAGTCTGGAGGGGGAAAGTCACGCGAGAAATTTCGTGGTTTTCCGAGACCTATACCCGTAGCACTTCGATCGATTGTCCTGAACGTGATCGATGTCAGCTGTGTTAAGACTTGCGGGATTATTTTGGTTAAGCTAGCGTTAAGTTCAACTTCCGTGTGACACATGTAAAATGATTCTGGAAGAAAGAACCGTTCCAATTTTACTGATAGGCATGTTTTAACGGCGTCGTTTGAAAATTGTATTATGAATTACTAATTACTTTGTATCTGGGCTTAACACCGCTTTGATATCATAGAACGCTTGACATTGAAACTGAAATGAAGGATGATATTATCGAAGATAAGCAATTTTTAAAACACCCGCGCGAAATTATTTTTTGCAGTTTTTTTCAGTCTCCATGACGATACCTTTCTGCTCCTTCCTTCTTCCAGAGAAATATTCCGGACTTACGTATATGTACAATAACTGTGACGTGAGGTATATATACAATAACTGTGGCGCGAGGTATATGTACAATAACTTTCACGTGAGGTATATGTGCAATAACTGTGACGTGAGGTATATGTACAATAACTGTGACGTGAGGTATATATATATATATACAATAACTGTGACGTGAGGTATATGTACAATAACTGTGGCGTGAGGTATATATATATACAATAACTGTGATGTGAGGTATATGTGCAATAACTGTGACGTGAGGTATATATACAATAACTGTGACGTGAGGTATATGTACAATAACTGTGACGTCAGGTATATGTACAATAACTATGACGTGAGGTATATGTACAATAACTGTGACGTGAGGTTATATACAATAACTGTGACGTGAGGTGTATGTGCAATAACTGTGACGTGAGGTTATATACAATAACTGTGACGTGAGGTGTATGTACAATAACTGTGACGTGAGGTATGTGTACAATAACTGTGACGTGAGGTATAAGTACAATAACTGTGACGTGAGGTATATGTACAATAACTGTGACGTGAGGTATATATACAATAACTGTGACGTGCCTTCTCATTCCGTAAACTCACAGTCTGAGACAGCGGCACGTCTAGTTCTCATATCTTTTTGACACTGCCTCCCACTCAACAGATTATACAGTTGACAAGAATTAAAGCCGTGCTGCCGTAGTTTGAATGAAAGCAGTCGACGAGACCCAGTCCAGGCTTATGCATATTAAAGACTCCGTCTGATTATTTCAATGATGGATTTCCCTTTCCAGCATAAACTCCTCCTTCCCATATATATTTTTAGCGAAAATATTTAGTTTCAAAGATTATTCGATCCGATGTTCTTGAAAATAAATTAGATTGTGTTGTAAGTTGGGAGACTAGTTTTGGCTGTTTCTTTTCATTCGACTCCTGCAGTCGATCAGATTTTGGTCAGTATTATCGATCACAGTCATCGTCAGAACGCTAAGAAAGATTTTGCAGTTTAAGGAGAATGAAAACAAAATGTTCGGTCCATTTCGTTCTCTATACTTCCTCCCCTCGCAACACAGATGAAGAGTTTGTAAAGGCATTAGATGATTTAGAAGGAGGTGGGGGCTAGTTAAATCATTTATTGTGAATTTGTCATCACCCAGTTTTCTATGACATCATCGTCGTCATCATCATCATCATCATCATCATCATCATCATCATCATCATCATCATCATCATCATCATCACCATCATCATCATCATCATCACCATCATCAAAAACAACAACAAGAACAATTTCAGGAGCAACAAATCTACTTCTTACACTAACTCCAGACTGCAGCTTTATGGCTAAGTTTTCGTTTTCCCGATAAATTTGCCTTTCATATTCCAAACGGAATCAAGCCGTACAGGTTGGTTTTATATCTGAGCTCTAGTAAGAACAACAGATTATATGCACCAAGTAACACAAAAACAGAAAGTGTCGACTTTTCGAGGCATTACCCCATCGTCAGTACAAGACTGACAAAAAGGAAACAAAACAAAACACAAACAAGGAGAGAATTAAATAAAGACACTTCTTTGGCGTGGGTAGAGAGGAGGAAGAGACAGCTTCAATGACAAGTCACGAAAAGCTTTTGCGGCTTGTCCTCAAATTCTAAAGATAGCCATCCCTAACCGCACCCTACTAGCAAAATTAGTAACAACGGAATCCTGATAAGGCCTCTCCATTCATGCGCACCACCCGTGAGCGATCCTATGCGCACTACTCACTCACAACTCACGCTGACTTTCGACACCCGCAGTTATCACCGAGAGGAGGGTGGGCCTGATGGGTCATGGTAAGTATTGTTTAAAAATTTAGCTAAGAAAAACTTTGTGGTTGTCCTCCATTCTGGTTCCTCGTCCTCTCTACCCACGCAAGAGATATGTAATCCTATAATTAATTCTCTCTTTGTGTTTTGTTTGTTTCCTTTTTGTCATTCTTGTCCCGACGAAGGGGTAATGCATCGAAACGTCTTGGTGCAGATAATCTGTTGTTTTTAGTGTTTTCACCACAAGTAGCAGTCATTTGTTCCTAACTTCTAGCTTCTTTCTAAATTTTTAAGTGAGGAAAGATTAATAAAGAACAAATGAGGACCGAGCGCTTAAAATTATCGAAAGATAACTCCAACAAAGGTACTGGCAGCGCTCAAACATAGCCGTATGCAGACGCATGTGCCCAAGAGAGCTTACCGTACCCAAACACGCAGCAAAGAGAGGGCCGAAAGAAAGGAACTTGGCAGCTCCCTTGGGCACATGCGTCTGCATACAGCTATGTTTGAGCGCTGCCAGTACCTTTGTTGGATTTATCTGAGGAAAGATTGTTAGAGAGGTTGACAAACCAATGTTTGTCAGCCCCCCCCCCCCCCCCCCCCCCCCC